>JACBKR010003968.1:0-26644 GCA_014218235.1 Colocasia esculenta
GGAGGTTAGAGCTCTCGGAGGGTATTCGAGGTTCTTTAATATTTTCCATCACATATACCATTGAATATTTACTTCCCATTGACGACAGAGAGTCACAGGGTATAACCGCAACTTATCAAGATATTTGGAGGATATTTTTTAATAATATACTAAAGTGGAAGGTATGTTTGGTATAACCTATATTTACAAGGGTATTCATATATATATTTTTAAAATTTTGAAGTCTACTTTTTATATTTTAGAGTCAAACCTTTTATTTTGGTGCCCAAGTTTTTGTTTTGACACTATACTAAAAGAGAAATATTTGGATATAAAATAGAAATTTGGATACAAAAATAAAAAGTTGGAATTCAAAATAACAAATTAAGCTAAAAAAAAAAGTGGCACAATAAGATACAATGAGCTACATAAAGTGGATCAATTGGTTTTCGAAAGTATATTAAAATTGACATATTATACCGAGGTAAGTACAATAAACTTTTCTTTAAAAAGAACTATTCAATTCAATAACATCCATAATAAATATTTAAAAGTTTTGCACGCACACCTATATATGACTCTTAAAATAGGAATTATATGAACTTTGTATCTTATATTTTGTTGAACCAACCCCTTTTTATCCCTTAAATTTTGGTGATAACTAAAACTTTGAAACTAGATCCAAACCTATGAGAAATTAATCCAATATTTAACCAAAGAGAGGGGTAATGCTTGTTCCATGGGTAATAAGGGAGGTAATCCTTGTGCATATGACGGAGGTGATAGATGGAGATATTTTTACTTTTTATTTTATAAAAATAATTGAATTAAGTGTGTTCAATATAATGTTGATTTGAGATAGTCAATCTCGTTCTTTAGTAATTTAAGAATATCTACTTTAAAGGCTTTTTAATTGTAACAAAGTTCTATACCGCTTTGTTACCCTTTCCAATTATGTTCTTGATAAACAATGAAGCATTTTTGTAGCAAAGATTAGAGAAATCAAAATTGTTGTTTTATCTTTAAAATTTTCAGTGATTTTTCATTCATTGTCACAGATTACGTCAATAAGCTATGTGAGACTAGTATCTTATACCAAGTTAATTAGGTGCTTCCAAACTTTAGTCTCTCTAGTGGATTCAATTTACGCAATTAGTTTATATACTCTATCAATGTAGTAAAAACTGTCGAGGGTTTCATTATTTAAGATATACTACTCTTCTAGTAACTTAGTTCAGATATACTATTTTAGTAAAATTCTTAAATGTTTCGATATATATATATTTTCTCCCCTAACTTGATCTTCACATGAGAGGTTATAGATTAATAGTTGAACCGGAAGGGCTTACTGCAAAGTAAAAATATTTTGCACTGGTTGAAATCTAAAATATCCTTGTGCTCACGATTACTATGAGCAACACTTGACTAATAAATTCGAGAGGACTAGGCAAATCCAAAGGCATATATAGGGATTCCCATCCCCTTTATGCTCTGACAAGTCTTCACATTTTTTTAACAAGAAAAGATAGTTCTATTAAATTAACCAAGAGGCATTACATCATATGCAATTGAGAAAATGAAAAAGAAACAAACCACAGCCATTGCAATACAATGAGGAACCAATATCGACCAACCAAAGGAGGAAGTCGTCGCATCTATGAAGGATCAAATCCTACTTTGAGAGAAGGAGGTTGCACATCGATCAATAACTCTGATGAGAAGAACCTCAGAAGATGCACACTGCCAATTAGTGTGTCGATATTTTTCTATACACGAGCTCAACCAAATACTTCATAACTCTAAACTGGAGAGATCTAGAATCTTATGGACTGAAGAAGAACTAGATTGGAGAAGCAAACTTCCAAATAGATGTCGATAAATCAAACCTATAACAACAAGCACAACACAAAAGCACACGAATAAATGCCTATTATGAGGCTGGTCGAAACCAATCACTAGAGGAATTTGAGATCGGAAAGGATCCCAAAATATATTGTGAGCATGTGTGAAGGACGGGTGGGTCACGCCCCAGATTTTTAGCAGCGGAATGAATTAGGAGACGCAATGAACAAGTAAGTATCAGAAGCTATAGACAAATAGCTACTACAAATAGAGCCCATAATGGAATATTAATTCTCTTCCTTTATTTATCAAAAAATATTACAACTTCCAAATGTCAAATGAAACACTCCTTGCTTACCAATCTATCCATCTCTCAAAGAAAGGGGAAAATTACTACAATGACCATTCTCTCATACACTAACTAAAAATAATAATGAGTCTCTAAGTGTACTCCACGCTCAGCGCACAAGTCCCATCATGTCGCTTTACCTTCACTACTTGAAAGTTTAAAGAGAGCAGGTATCAGTGCACTTGCTAGTAGGATTTACACTGTCATGGGTAAATATAAGTAATTAACAATTTCAAGCGGTATGCCATGAACTAAAAATGCAAGTAACATTCGATAAGAAAAAATATAACTAGCCATGCAATCAAGAGATGTCCAATCAATTCATGATATCATGTAAACAAGATGATCAAGTATAAGAGATTGTCGTGCTAGAAAATAACATGGGCAATAGAGCAAAAAGGTCAATAGTACTGCAGAGGAACATTCAGAATTGTACAAGAAAGTTCTTTACATGCAAGTAGGTCCTAGAGTAACTTTCAAGATATCAAGATAGTACGAGAGAACATATGAGCAGCAGAACATTTCATTAGTAAGCACTTTGAGTAACCTACTCCGGGCACTCCACGATAATATCACGCAGGATCTACTTGTAACGACCCAAGATCCGAATTACCAGTAACAACTAGTAACCTGAATCTTGACCCGTCACCCACGAGCCGAAGCTCGGAAGGGTAAAAAGAGAACGTCTGAGGAGAACATATAAGAAAATGTACACACCATAAAATTTCAAACATTCCACTATTTAATATGTCAGTTTAGTACAACTCAGAGCATAACAACATAAGTAAAGAGTACAGTGAGTATAAGAACTAAGTACTACTCACAGCAGCTAAGCGGGACTAGCACTGGAGTGACCAGGCTCCTCTGCACTGGAGCCGACGACGAACCACCTGAAAGGGAAGGGAGTGATTCTCAAGAAGAGACCCAGTAGGGACATAAACCCCACCGGTAACCGAACTACTAAGTAGTGCAAAAAGTAAAGAAACAGTAAATAAAAAACACACACCAAACTGCACAACACTCAGAAATCGGTGGCGTAACACGCAACTCCTCAAAGGACTGCGCTGAGAAACTGAACCTCACAGGCTCACAGCACACAAAGCACATACACAGGCAAACACACACACACACAAGGTAAGTCTAGCTAGGGCCTATGGCTTGGCGCCTCGACACCACAGAGTCCTCCAACCCTAGCCACGTGTGCACGCTCAGATGCTCTCCCTCGCGTCTGGTCCTCGACCTGTTTTCCCCTACGCCGGACTCAAATAGTGGAGAAGGGGACCCACGGAAACCGGCTCGTAACCACCACAAGGGGCACGCATTGGACGGAGTCGCACTCGACATCCAGGCTCTCACCGGCGGAATAGCTCAACACCAGTCATCCAGACGGAGCCTTCACCTCAACGTCCGCGAAAACTACATTACCGAGCTTGTCGGGGGTTTGGCGTACCGACTTCAGCTTCCGCCAGAGTTGGCAGCAGTCCACGATGTGTTCATGTGTCGATGATGCTGCGGAGGTACCTTCCAGATGAGTCGCACGTCCTCCTGAGTACAGAGTGGACTGAGGTGTCACAAGCATTGACAGTACCAGAGTACCCGTTGTACATTGAGGATCACCGAGTTCAAAGGTTGAGGAACAAGGCAATCCCACTGGTTCACATTGCTTGGCAGTGGCACTCAGGAGGTGAGTCGACCTGGGAGCAGGAGGATGAGATGCATGAGCAGTTTCCGTACCTCTTTGGTGAGTTTCTCTTCCCCTTGCATTGTTTGAATTTCAGGGACGAAATTCTTTTAAGGGGGGGAGGCTGTAAGGCCTTGGGCCTTATTGGACCCTTAATGGGCCCTCTTTCGGAACAGTGCGTGTTGACGTCAAGGGGTGTTGACATCAACAGTGGGTTGACGTCAATGGTGTTGACGTCAATGGTGTTGACGTCAACAGATAGGTTGACAGCAAGATTGCTGCCGTCTACTTGGCTTGGCGTCAAGCGATGTGGACGTCTACCAAAGTTTCCAGAGTCTTCCCGTACATGAACTTGATGGCAAGCGATGTTGACGTCAAGGATTGTCGGTGCAA
The DNA here is from genome assembly GCA_014218235.1 of Colocasia esculenta. Taxonomy (NCBI): domain Eukaryota; kingdom Viridiplantae; phylum Streptophyta; class Magnoliopsida; order Alismatales; family Araceae; genus Colocasia; species Colocasia esculenta. The sequence goes on from JACBKR010003968.1 coordinate 4,245, forward strand.
GTTGACGGCAACCGATGTTGACGTCAAGCTACCCGGCCTGTCTTTTTAGGGGCGACCCGAGGCCCCTTTCCCCTCATTTTCTCTCCCTCTCCTTCCCACCACCTTCACCCCTCTCCTTCTCCACTTCTTCCGGCGGTCGACGAGAGTGCGTGGGGAGGCCGTGGTGCTCGTGGAGGCGACGGATCGGGCGGGAAATGGAGGTTGGAAGGGTTGTCTTCATAGTGGAGCTCTGGGAGAATCGTCGGATTTTTTTGGGAGTTCATTGCGTTTTTGAGGTAGGGAGTCTGCCCCTTAGCCCCCTCATGTTGAAATGCCATGATTTGTGTGTGCATTTTGTGTGGAAATCGTGGTTTTTGGGGAGGGTTTATCTATGTGGGGTTTTGGGGTGAAATCTCCGATCCAAGCGTTGGATCGTTGTTTTCTGGTTTTGTGTAGTGTATTGTGATGAGGGAAGCATTTCCCCTCATCCAACCACTGGTTTTAGGGCTGGATCACCCTTGGGATTGGCCTGGGACCGTTTCAGTTGCTGGAAGCTGAAGAACTTAACGTCAACATCGATTGACGTCAAGTTCTTCAGGGAGGAACTCGACGGCAAGATCCCTTGCCGTCAGCTTGAGGTAAACGGCCAGATGTGGCCGTCTACTTTTTGTAGACGACCACGGTGTTGCCGTCTACCCCTTGTTGATGACAGTCGATGCTGCCGTCTACTTCCTGGTTGACGGCAATCGATGTTGCCGTCAACCCCACAGGTAGGTCCCAGCAGGCTGAGCTCCCTTTTCCGTGGTGTGAGGCATTGACACACGGTGTCTACTTGTTGGCACGGTCTATCGGACGTTGAGAGCGTCTCCGTTTGCGCTTGCATTGCGTTCTTCCGTGAAGGGTCCGATATAACGGGTGTTGAACCACTCTTATATTTTACCCTTATATTTTGGTGATAACAAATATATTTTGGTGATAACAAAACTTATGATTAATTAAATATTATAAATATATTTAATATCATATTTTTCTAATAAATAAATTTATTACATTATTGCTGGGTGATTTGCACTGAAAATCAAATCGATGTCTATTCAATATACATCGATTTCAGTTCACAAGTGCCACATCGATTCTATTGAAAACATGAATTCTGTTGAAAACATCGATTTCATTGCTGAAACATCGATTTCACTCTCACATCGATTTCATAGTGAAACATCGATTTCGGTCTCACATCGATTTCATAAGTGAAACATCGATTTAGGTCTCACATCGATTTCATAAGTGAAACATCGATTTCGGTCTCACATCGATTTCATAAGTGAAACATCGATTCGCTTGAAAGAACATAGATTTCAACATGGATTTCACTTAAACATATATTTGCTTGAAAGAACATGGATTTCACTTAAACATCGATTTGCTTGAAAGAACATGGATTTCAACATGGATTTCACTTAAACATCGATTTCCTTCATATTCAAAATGTTTTGACATCTAGTGAAAAGTCAAATATATTTCTGACAGAAATCTTTTTTATCTCTCTAGATCTCTTCTCTCCTGTCAGACAAAAAAGGGCTTACCTACCACTTCTGGAGACAACAGGAACATAGAGGTATGAACCTTTTTGACAGAAACACTCTTTTATCTAAACACTTTCTCTATGCTTGCAGACCTTGTAGACCACAAAATATCAGAAAAAAGAGAAGATGAGCAACGTCTAGAACTCCAACGGATTTGTCAAGACTGCTCATATAAAGATGAAGCAAGGCTAAAGAAAAAGAGTAGAGAGCTTTCCTGAAGATTTTTAAAGGAGTGTACATCTTGTGAGGAACCTCAACTCCACATACACTCAAAAGAAAAGAGAGAAAGAGCCCGAGCCCAAGAAGAAGTGTTCAAGCGTCTGAAACCTTCAAGCTTCAAGCTCCTTCTTCTCTCTTCACTCTCTCTCTCTGTGATCATTGTAATTCTGGGGAGAGTCCTTCGCTGAGAGTTTCTGGGTTAGAGTTCATTCTTGTAAAACTCTTAGCTCTTGTTCTTTATTTTCTAAAGAAAGTTTTCTATCCAGTTGAGGGACTGCACTCAGTGTAGAACCTATCTGGAGGTTTAAGTCTAGCAGAACCGCACTGGGGTTTGTACCAGGAGGTTGGCTTCTTGACCTGTAAAAGAAGTGGGCTACCTTCTTTCCCGGGAAAGAGAAGAAGACCAGCTAGGGTGCTGGGTGTTGTATTGTCCTTGAGGGGAACTGTACCCTTGATTAGTAAAATCCTAAGAGATTGCTTGGGGACTGGACGTAGACTTCCATGTGCAAGGGCCGAACCAGGATAAATTCCTTGTGTTCTTTGTGTGATTGTTTATTTGCTTCCGCACTACTACTCTCTATCACACTCAACTAACCAAACTTTCAGTGATAATTTTATGTGTTTAAGTTTCTGTTTCAGATTTCAGAAAACCTATTCACCCCCCTCTAGGTTAGCTTGCTGCCGTACCAAAAGGACAACAACGGGGACTCAACTTTCCGCGGTCTACCGAACCTCATCACCCCCTTCATAGGGGACACTCTGACGAACACCTGGTTCCCAACCTGAAACTCGAGCGGTCGTCTGGCTGATCAGCATAACTCTTTTTTCGGCTCTGTAGACACGCCATTTTGGGGACATATTGAGCAAATTTCATGTTATACTGCGATGCCTCAAAGTGGCTCTCTTCAATTAACCTCTTGAGTGATTTTTCTATTTTTCTGGATTTTTCTAGGATTTTTAGATAATTTTCTAAGGGGCCCAAAAGGGTCTGTTGAGCTTCACTGATTCGCGTCTGGCACCGTGGATGCCTTTTAAAGAGGCTTGATCCGCGGCGGTTAAAATCGACACACGTATCACACTTCTTTTTGTGGCACTTACTCTATTTTGAATCACGTCCAATAAAGCCGTCGCGATTAAGAGTTTCCATTTTCGAATTATGGCAATTTCCAAAATCATTTTTGGAAAGATTTTGTTGCTAAATAGAATAACGTCCACATAAGCTGACACGTTTTTTTAACGAAGATCGATTTCCTCAGAAGATCATTCTGTTAAAATACGCGGCGGACATGTCCGATGCGATTCATCATTTCCATTTTTAAATATTGGAAAGAATCGTTTGAAAGTGGAAGTGTTTTAAACGCGGCGGACATTCTCGACGCGATTCATGAAATGGCTATAATCGATGTTTGGAAGGGCTTAATCGTAGCAAGTGAATCTTGGAAATCGCGGCAGCTTAGTCAGACGCGATTCTATGAGATAGGAGTCCACTGTGTTCGACGTGATTTATGGAATTTCCCTTTATAAATAGACCCTCGTGGCCACTGTTTTGAGCATCACTCACACACTACGGCAAAGCCTTGCCGAATTGAAAACTCAACTCCGAACCAAGGGAGCCTTCATCTCAAGCCTCTCAAGTGCCCATCTCTTAGAGTTCAGAGTCGTCTTCCTCACGTGCATTGGAGCGGGGCCGGAGGAGCTTCTTCCTCTTCATCCACTTCATCATTGCGGCAGCGGGCTCACATCACCATTTTTTCTTCTCCCTTCATTTCTTTCATTTTTACTTATTGCATCCATCACATCCATACACACACAACACATCATTTTTTCTCCTTTCCCCACTTTTAGGGGTTTAATACCACCCCACGAGGTGTGTTAATGCCATGCTTTCTTTTCCTTTCATTTCAGTCGAGTTTTGTACGACACTTCCAAGTCTAATCCTTTCTTTCACTTGTTTTCTTGTCTTTTCTTTTTGCAAGGTAACCAATCGAGCTAAATCTCTTCACCGGCCGGCCGGTGGAAGGAGTAGAAGAGAACCCGCAGTCACAACTCCCGCGATCTTTGGGTGAAGTAAGTACCCTCTGTGTCTTCCTCTCTTCGCCCGTCTCCTTCGACACCCACGTGTGTCTGGCGATCACACCTCCATATTGTGCACACACACATGCCTTCTTCCGCTTTTCTTTCCCACCCCTTCATTCATATTTCTTTTCTCATTAAAATTTTATCTTTTTAATCATTCTTTATGTGGGGTGTTTTGAAAAAAAAAACATGTCTACAAATTGGCGTTCACGGTGGAACTTCTTTCATTTTAGTTCCGGTTACCTTTCCTTCAGCACCCACGTGTGCCCCTCCTTCAACACCCACGTGTGTTCCTCCCTTCGTACCCCATGCGGTACACCCCCTTCTTTCGCACCCCACGCAGTGCTCTTGAGATCTCCCATCGCCATTACTGATTTGTAGTTGTGTCTTTTTTTTTACATTTTTCATAAAGTTTGATTAAAAAAAAAAAATCTCATGTTCCCCTTCCGGTTTACTCATCTTCATCTAAGAAAGCATCTGGGTTTGACTGATATTTCATTCCATTTGATTGTTTGATAGCATGCTCCATTGATTTACTATTTTTTTTTACTGTCTCGGTTGCCTCTTGGATTCGCGTCGCGTTCAGGCGACGCGATTGTGGTGTTTTTGTGGTGGACTATTCCGACGCGAATTGTGACAGACTCCGGAGGGAGTTGTCGTAGCTCTCACAGCTTCTACGAGCTGTTAGATCTGCAACTGACTGAACGGACGCGATTCATTTGAACCGCGGTGACTGAACTCGACACGATTTAGTCTGTCACAGAGAGTAGGGATTTTCTGCACCTTGCATTTGTGCATCGCTTACAGGGCATATTTCGGCCGAGGGACCTCCTTCCCTCCTGACACTAGGATCCAAACACTCATCTTGATAAAGGCGACCTCTCCATTGGGCATTCTGTCTCATTGGACTAGGGGACCTTTGCCAAGACCTCCGTATGTCTCCGTACCCCGTGGATTCCTCACGGCGGACCGAGCAGGTTTACCACCCCGGAGACCCATGTTAGAGCACCCATTGCGTGAGAGAGCGTGTTTAGTGGGCCCGAAGTTCTCATCCTACCCACTTAGGCCCATACCCACTTGGAGTGACATCTTGTAATGACCGGTATGTTCGGATCGAGTTTTACCGGGTTTCGGAGGCCAATATGTGGCCATTGTTAGACCATGGAGGTCTATGTGTGTTTTTACAGCTTATTTTGGTCAGGTGGTAGGCAGGGGTGCTGGGCAACCCAGCCAAATTTGGGCTCTGTCGGGCTCTTTGAGATCGCGTCGCATACAGACGACGCGATTCTCAGGGGCTTATCGCGTCCGGTTTTCCAGACGCGGTGCTGGTTCTAATCGCGGTCGATATGTAGGACGTGATTAAATATCTTAATCACGGTCGCTATGCAAGATGCGATTTCGAACCGCCGTTACGTGGCTGTCGCTGCATGCGCGCCGCGTGGCGCATGCAGGGTGACGGGGGTTTTAGTCGCGTCAGCAACGTCGGACGCGTTTCTTATCGCATCGGACACGTTACGACGCAATTTGGGTAAGTGGTGTTAAGTGTATTCTCCCCCGGCCGAACAGTGCAGTTGCACTGCTCAGGCCTGGGGAGATGCTGCAGCAGCTGTGAAGGGGTCTCTTTGCGATTTGGGGATAATTGAAGTCCGTTTGGCATAATTCCGACGCGAGGGCGAATGTCGGAGCGTGAGGAATCCCTTGGTGGTGTCGGAATTGTGCTTCTTGCACTGGTAGGGGAACTCTACCATAGTTTCTTCCCCTTGTTTATATTGGAATGGGTTGTGTGGTGCATGGATGGAGTTCTACTTGTGGTAATAGCGTGGACCATTACAGTTGGTATCAGAGCAAGGTTTGTGTAAATATGAAAGAACAGGAAAAGTACATAGTAGTTCCTTATCATGGTTCTCTGCTGGTAGTTGGTCTTGTTTTGTAATATATACTTCTTGTCTTGTGTGGATAAAAATGTATATGTACAGGTTTATAATGGCGGATAGGAGAGATTGGGGATGAGGAGGTGATGATCCTGAGGAGTCTACTCACCAAATGATAGAGAGATGTGGGAGAGTATCACGCATATCTGGAAAGGTTGGATCAGCAACTACCGGGTCAGCCTTCTGGGGTAGCACAACCAGTGACGGAGGAGATAATGCCGGCACCATTAGTACACCTTATGGAGTATAGGCACCCCTTGCAGCACCTTTACCTCCAGTGGTACCAATGAGGCCAGCAAGTGTGAGGAGTCCACGATGATGGGGAGAGGTTCTTGCATTTTCAACCACCAACGTACTCAGGAGGTCCAAGTCCGATACCAGTGAGCATTGGATTCATGAGATTGAGAGGGTGTTTGTCACAATGAGGTGTTCTCAGGCGGATAGAGTTATTTTGGCAACTTATCAGTTGAGGGGTTTTTGCACAGAATGGTGGAGACTTAAGATGCAAACCGTGTTTACCAGTAGAGCTGAAGAAATAATCACTTGGCCCGAGTTTCTAGAGGTTTTCAACAATACTTTCTTTCCGTACAAGTTCAGAAAGAAAAAAGGGAGCAATTTAGAACACTTCAGCAAGGGAACTTTTCGGTGTTGGAATATCAAATGAGATTCATGGCCTTGAGCAGGTATGCCCCGTATGTAGTAACCAACAATGCAATGATGATTGATTACTTCATTCGGGGATTGAGGCGGAGTTGCAAGATGCAGTTATTCCTCTGATGTGTGGTACAGTGGAAGAAGTAGCCCAAAGAGCAGCAGCAATTCTTGAAAGAACTATTAAAGCCAGGCAGTCTAGCGGGTCGAGATCAAGTGGTGGTAGTTTTCCGACTTCCAAAGCAGTCCACGGGTGTTAGTAAGGAAATGCATCTTCGGGTGGATCATCTTCTTCGAGCTTTGGGAATGGGGTAACAGTTGAAAAATATGTTTAAAGGTCGAAGAGGTGGCAAACAGCAAGGATTTCAGCATAGGCGCGGTTACAAGCCGGAGATGGAAGAATCTCAACAAAGCAGACAAGGCAGCCCGAGGTATTCGGTGTTACAATTGTGATCATCCGGTTAGTATGCCCATTTCTAAAGCACCATACAGGATGGTGCCTACAGAATTGGAGGAGTTAAAGAAGCAATTGCAAGAGTTACTTGAGAAGGGATTCATTCGGCCGAGTCATTCACCATGGGGAGCACCGGTACTATTTGTAAGAAAGAATGGTAGCATGAGGATGTGTATAGATTACCGTCAGCTAAATCAAATTACTATAAAGAACAGGTATCCACTTCCATGCATTGATGATTTATTTGATCAACTGCAATCAGCAAGGGTGTTCTCCAAGATAGATTTGAGATCAGAATACCATCAATTGAGGATCGGGAGGAGGACATAGACAAGACGACATTTAGAACAAGGTATGGGCATTATGAGTTTGTGGTTATGCCCTTGGCTAACCAATGCACCAGAGGCCTTTATGAACCTAATGAATCAGATTTTTCATCTTTATTTAGATCGGTTCATTGTGGTATTCATAGATAACATTTTAGTATATTCAGCCTCAGAAGAAGAGCATGCTAATCGTTTGAGAATTACACTGCAAACATTGAGGGAGCACCACTTTATGCAAAATATAGTAAGTGTGAGTTTTGGCTTAAAGAATTCAGTTTCTGGGGCATATTATCTCAGGTGAAGGTGTGGCTGTAGATCCAGCAAAGGTGGAGACGGTTATGAAATGGGAGGAGCCAAAGACCGTGTCGAAAATATGAACTTTCCTTGGTATGGACGGGTATTATAGGTGGTTTATTCAAGACTTCTCTAAAATTGAATCACCATTGTCAAGGCTTACCAGGAAAGGAGTGCCATTTGAATGGTCTTTCGACTGCAAACGTAGTTTCATGGAGTTGAAAAAGTGGCTTACTTCAGCCCCAATATTGGAGATACCGGCAGGTCGAGGTGGTTATGTGATATATACCGATGCATCTAGGAGAGGACTTGGGGTAGTGCTTATGCAACATGGAAAGGTGGTGGCATATGCATCTAGGCAATTGAAGCGTCATGAAGAAAGTTATCCCACACATGACTTGGATTGGCAGCGGTTATTTTTGCATTGAAATTTGGCGGCATTATTGTATGGGGAAAGATTTGAGATATTCACGGATCACAAAAGTTTAAAGTTACATCTTCTCCTAGAAGGACTAGAATTTAAGGCAGCATAGGTGGATGGAATATCTCAAGGATTATGATTTTAGTTTAGCATATCACCCAGGTAGAGCAATGTGGTAGCGGATGCTTTAAGCAGGAAGGTGGTTATGAGTCACATTATGATGAAGGAATGGAAATTGTAAGAGAATGTGGTAGAAAATTCTTTGTTTCCAAGCAACCGACGGAGAGCCGTGTTGGCTAATAGTGCGGTGGAGCCGTCATTGTATTGGCAAGTTGTGGAAGCTCAAAAAGAAGATGAATATTTGGCCGACATGTGAAAATGAGGAAGTTACAATCGATGATAATTGTGTTGTGCGGTTTAGGCATAGGTTGTATGTTCCAAATGAAGCAAGTTGTTAAGCAAAAAGTGTTGGAAGCAGCACACAGGTCAGGTATACCATACATCCAAGAAGCACTAAAATGTACCAAGATTTAAAAAGGTATTTTTGGTGGCCAAGCATGAAAAGGAAATAGCCGAGTTAGAGTAGATGTGCGGTGTGTCAGCAAGTTAAGGCAGAGCATCAAAGGCCAGGAGGGTTATTGCAACCATTACCAATACCACAATGGAAATGGGATGATATCTCAATGGACTTTGTTGCAGCTTTGCCCAGGACGGCATTGGGTCATAATGGTATTTGGGTTTTTGTTGATCGGTTAACTAAGGTGTGCAAGTTGTTACCGATTAGCATGTCATGGGCAGTGGATCGGTTGGCAAGGTTATATGTTGAAAAGATTGTGCAATTGCATGGGATACCGTTTACTATTGTTTCCGATCGGGATCCCAGGTTTACATCAGGTTTTTGGAGGAGTTTGCAAAGGGTTGTGGGCACACAATTGAGGTATAGTTCTTACATACCCTCCCCAAAACCGGACAAACGGAGAGGACATTCACAACTATTGAAGATATGCTCCGGGTGTGTGTTTGGCTTGGGGAGGTGGATGGGAACATCACCTTGGCATGGTTGAGTTTGCCTACAACAATAGTTATCATTCAAGTATCGGTATGGCACCTTATGAGGCACTTTATGGAAAACCTTGTAGATCACCGTTGAATTGGCATGAGTAGGTGAAAGACAGGTAATGGGACCGGAATTGGTTCAGCAATGTGCAGAAGTGGTCAAATTCATTAAGGAGAAACTCCAAAACACACAAAGTAGACAGAAGAGCTACGTAGATGTTTGGCGTAGGCCTTGCAGTTTGAGGTGGAGAGTTGTGTTTTTTGAAAGTTTCCCCGACTAAAGGTGTTCTAAGTGTAAGACCCGGCCCCCTTGGGCTCTTTGGCCCTGTCCTCATGGTCGCGACATGCTTCCTGGTCGCGACATGGTCGCGACAGGGAGGCCGTCGCGATGAGGTTCAGGTCGCGACAACCATGGCTGTCACGTTCTTGTCGCGACGGCGTGGCCGTCGCGTTCTGGTCGTGACGTTCGATGGCGTCGCGACGACCCTTCTGACAGACGTGATCGGTGTCCTTTCTGTCAGAACGGCTCTGTCGGGTGTCAGGCGCACGCGCGTGAACGCGACGTGGTCACCCGTCACGATCGGTTTCCCGGTCTTCGAGGTTTGACCCACTTTTTGGGGTCGCGACAGTGGCGACCGTCGCGATAAGGTCGCGACGCCTAGGAGCGTCGTGAAGAGAGTCTTAACGCGACATGTCGTTCCGTCGCGTTCTGGAGGCCGCCAGGTTAAAACCCAAGGCCGCGCCCCCTGTCCCCCTCTCGCCCTCTCAGCTCTTTCTCTTCTCTCCTCTCCTTTCCCTCTCATATTTCCCTTATGGATTCTTGGCGGTTCTTGGTGTTTGAGGCATTCGTATTGAGGTGGTGTTGTCCCGTCATGCAGGGGACGTGCTCGTGTCGTTTGGAGCGAGGAGGAGTGTCCATTCCTACGAGAAGGCCCCAACTGTTCATTCTTCGCGTGGAGGTAGGACTCTTGATCCTCTCGCCCTAAGCATGCTCCCTTCCCCCTCTAAAGCATTGTTTCTCTGTGGTTTGGGGCTTGAGAGTGTGAGAACTTCATGCTCGAGGTTAGTGAGGTTTCCCTTCGAGTGTAGATCCATTTTGTGGGGTTTAAGGGTGGTTGGATGCTTTACTAGCTTTCTAGCATGTTGAGCATGATCCCTCCCCTTTATGTGGCTGTTTCCCATTTTTGGGGTGGTTCCCGGAGGGGTTGCTCCGGAACCCCCTTTTTCTGAGAACGCGACGATCGTGGAGGTCGCGATCTGGTCGCGACAGCCTGGCCAGTCGCGACGAGATCGCGACGCTCTCGTGTGTCGTGACCTAGTCACGACGGCTCGGGCCGTCGCGACGGGATCGCGATAGGGTAGGGTGTCGCGACGGGGTCGCGACGGCCCCTGCGTCGCGACCAGGTCGCGACGGCCCGCTGCGTCGCGACCTCAGCCGTAAGACAGGTTTTGATCTTCACCGTTTCCATTTATTTTACTGTACCCGTGGCACCTGTGCTAGTTCCCTAGTACGGGCTACACTAGTCTTTGCCCAGTGCGCGACACTTGAGGGCTTGTCCCGTGTGAGAGTTGTTACCGTTTCTTGGGACCCCCATCCTCAGGAGCCTGTCGAGGGAGTACTCTGAGCTACGAGTGTGCTCGAGTTGGCAGCCACCAGACAGACTCTAGAGCTTAGGGGAAAAACGGTGGTTAGGACGTGGCGTTGAGTCGCTTGCAGAGCTCTCGTGGTTGGACTAGGATGCCGAGGTCAGTTTTCGGAGTTCTTCCCGGCACAGTCCAGCTAGTCCTTCTCTCACTGCCTCGCTCTTTGCGGCCTGATAGCCCACGAATGCGTCGTTACAAACGTGACTACAATCTCAAATTATCGGCCTACACTAATTATTTTGATATAGTTAAGTGGTGAGAGCCGAGTCGAATCCACGGAGAACTAGATTTTAGAGTTGAAAACGTTGGGTTTTTAGTTAAGAAAATAGCATGGTGATATTAAAACTAAGTTGTGTTAAATAAATCTAAGCTAAGTAAATAAATAAAGAGAGAGATAGAGAGGGAAGGAGAGAGCACAAGATACAACTTAAAGCTATATCTATTAAACAATAAACAAATGATTAACAAAAAGAGTGTATTCTAATCCAAAGCCATTAAGAAATACATTGAAATACAGAGAATAAGAGAGACGAGAGGAGAGGAGGAGAGAGAAGAGAGAGAGGAGAGAGGCGAGAGAGAGGAGAGAGGAGGAGAGAAGAGAGAGAGGGAGAGAGCGCAGTGAGAGAGAAGAGAAGAGAGAGAAAGAGAAAGAGAGGCGAGGAGAGAGAGAGCGATAGAGAGAGAGAGAGAGAGAGAGAGAGGCGAGAGAGAGGAGAGAAGAGAGAGAGCGGAGAGAGATAGAGGAGAGAGAGAGCCGAGAGAGAGGAGAGGCGCACGGCTCCTCCTCTACGTGCATGCATGCACGTAGAGAAGAGAGAGGCGCGGCGGGCAGGCGCTGCGGCAGGGGGTGCGGGCGGGCTCGGGCCGCGGGGCGCGGCGGACGTGGCAGGCGCAGGCGGGGGCTCGCGCGCGGGCGCGGGGCTGGGCGCGGGGCGCGAGGCGGGTGGGCTGGTGCGTGCGAGGCGGCCTGGCCCGGGGCTGCTGGCGCGGGGCAGGCCTGGCTGCTGCTTCTGCTGGAAAGAAGAAGAGGCCGGAGGAAGAAGAAGAAGAGAGGAAGAAGAAGACGGAGGAGAGAAGAGGAAGGAGAAGAAAGAGGAAGGAGGGGATCGGAGGAGAGAGGGAGAAAAAGTGAGAGGGGAAGAATAATGAATGAGAGAGAGAAAAGGAGTTTTTTATAAAGTGTTAGAGAGGAAGGGAGAGAGTTTAAAGGAAGAGAGGTTTTTGGAAAATAGGAGAGGGATTTTAAAAATGAGAAAGTTTTTGAAAAGAAGAGAGAGAGGGAATATTTTAAAAAAATATAGAATCTCTCATTATTCTCTCTTGATCCAATCAAATTCATTGGCCCATTTGACACTTCATTTCCTTGGCCCATTAATCCTGCAATCACAACACAACAGAGATTTGATCAATTCCGCACTTGTAATGAATGATAATAACTTATAAATTATCATTATTTGTCAATCAAATGGCACAATTATTCATAACATTACAAACGTGACTAACAATCTCAAATTATCGGCCTACACTAATTATTTTGATAATAGTTAAGTGGTGAGAGCCGAGTCGAATCCACGGAGAACTAGATTTTAGAGTTGAAAACGTTGGGTTTTTAGTTAAGAAAATAGCATGGTGATATTAAAACTAAGTTGTGTTAAATAAATCTAAGCTAAGTAAATAATAAAGAGAGAGATAGAGAGGGAAGGAGAGAACACAAGATACAACTTAAAGCTATAATCTATTAAACAATAACAAAATGATTAACAAAAAGAGTGTATTCTAATCCAAAGCCATTAAGAAATACATTGAAATAAAGAGAATAAAAGAGACGAGAGGAGAGAGGAGAGAGAAGAGAGAGAGGAGAGAGGCGAGAGAGAGGAGAGAGGAGAGAGAAGAGAGAGAGGAGAGAGAGCGCGTGAGAGAGAAGAGAAGAGAGAGAAGAGAGAAGAGAGAGGCGAGAAGAGAGAGAGCGATAGAGGAGAGAGAGAGAGAGAGAGAGGCGAGAGAGAGGAGAGAGAAGAGAGAGAGCGGAGAGAGATAGAGGAGAGAGAGAGAGCCGAGAGAGGAGGAGAGGCGCACGGCTCCTCCTCTACGTGCATGCATGCACGTAGAGAGGAGAGAGGCGCGGCGTGGCAGGCGGCTGCGGCAGGGGGTGCGGGCGGGCTCGGGCCAAGCGGGGCGCGGGCGGACGTGGCCAGGCGCAGGCGGGGGCTCGCGCGCGGGCGCGGGGCTGGGCGCGTGGGCGCGAGGCTGGTGCGTGCGGAGGCGGGCCTGGCCCGGGGCTGCTGGCGCGGGCAGGCCTGGCTGCTGCTTCTGCTGGAAAGAAGAGAGAGGCCGGGAGGAAGAAGAAGAAGAGAGGAAGAAGAAGAAGGAGGAAGAGAAGAGGAAGGAGAAGAAGAGAGGAAGGAGGGGATCGGAGGAGAGAGGGAGAAGAAAGTGAGAGGGGGAAGAATAATGGAATGAGAGAGAGAAAAGGAGAGTTTTTATAAAGTGTTAGAGAGGAAGGGGAGAGAGTTTAAAGGAAAGAGAGGTTTTTGAAAAATAGGAGAGGGATTTTAAAAATGAGAAAGTATTTTTGAAAAGAAAGAGAGAGAGGGAATATTTTAAAAAAATATAGAATCTCTCATTATTCTCTCTTGATCCAATCAAATTCATTGGCCCATTTGACACTTCATTTCTTGGCCCATTAATCCTGCAATCACAACACAACAGAGATTTGATCAATTTCCGCACTTGTAATGAAATGATAACATAACTTATGAAATTATCAATTATTTGTCAATCAAATGGCACAATTATTCATAACAATTATGCAATTATTACTAAGATGCTAAAAACATAACTAGTTAACTCATCCCTTCAACTTACCACCTTCACAAGTACACACTATGAGTCAAGCTAGAAACAAAAAATTCTTGCATGAAATATGAAGCATGAAGCACAATGTTAGGGACAAAATTTTGAAATACAATTTGAATACAATTTGTCTCTCCCCCCAACTTAAATGACATTGTCCTCAATGGCATAAAAGTATTGACAATAGAATAAAGCCAATGTAAGTTAAGAAAGGAGAGATACAACCTGATGATCACATGCGGGTGGTTGCATAGTAGCTTATCAAAGGATAGTGGCCAGAAAACACCTAAGACACAAAATAAAAACGAAATCAATAGAAATCAATTTTCCTAAAAATATTGGTTGCCTCCCAACAAGCGCTAAGTTTAATGTCTTCAGCCAGACACATGGGGGTAACAGGGTCACGTAACACCCCCAATCAATTGACGCCAAATTTTTTCTTGTAGGGCATCACCAACCATGGTGGGTCGAGAGGGCCAAACTTACCCTTCATATCATTAAATGATAGAGAAATTGAGGTATTCAAGATCATATCTTCAATTAAGGAATATTCATTTGGACACTTAAAATCTTTATATGTGTTGAACACATCAATGCAGACTTTATTGTTTTCATCCTTTTCACCCACAACTTCCATTTTCAGATCCTCTTTCATGATATTGAGATCAGATTGAGTTGGATGCTCAGAGGATTGCTTGAACTCCACAGGCTGACTTGAGTCAAAAATAGTAGCATGATCAGGAATGAAATGGATATGACTTTCAACACAAGGATGCTTAAAAGGTTCAAGTGCAGTTGACCAGTCATCTAGTGGTAGCATGTCCATGATCATGTTGGATTTGCCAAGATCAGGGAGAGGTAGGAGTTCCATGTCTTTCTCGACATCAAGAGAGACCCAGTCGATGTGGACTTCAGGCAAAATTTCTAATTCTTCTCTTACCCAAGAAAAATGATTGATGATTACACCCAGCTCTTTCTCCACTCACCTCTTCTTTGTTACTCACTTGAAACGATGTCACATCAAACTCGGACCCAACATCTAGATGACATTATGGATGGAGTCTTCTTGATGGTCAGTTTCAAGTTGGTCCAAGACAATGGATTGATTTTTAGTGGCACCCATCTTCTCTTGATTTGACTCATTAATATTATCTCTCATTTTCCAAGTGGGCGTGTCCACAATCATGTTGGACTGAGAAGTTTCGAATGGAATTTGAGAATCAAGTTGTTGGTCACAATCAAGATAATGATGATCATGATTGTCAATGGGTTGACATGGTGATTGGCCATCTTTCCTCCTTTTGATTTCTATGAGTTGAGCAATCAGGAGGTCAGTTTTGACAAAGGATTGCTCTAATTCTTGTTGTTTATGGGCGAATGTTTGCTTAAAGACTTGTTGGTTATCATGGAATTTTTGCATAAATTGCCCAAATTGATCATCGAAGAGGCCTAATTGCGAGGGAGATGTGTGAGTGGAATTGGGATCTACATGTCCCTCATGATGACTTTTGTCATGAATATCAATTTGGCATTGGGCCCAATGTTGAAAGTTGTGGATAGGTGGACTTTGGGCTTGGGCCAGAACAGGTTGATCTCTAAGTGTTAAATGTGGCATTAATTCTCCAAGTGGTTGGAAGGGTGTGCCTTCAGGAGCATTTGTTAAGCACACCGGCAGATCAATGCCAAAAAATTTTTGATCGAACCATGATATGATTTCGGCACCTAGAAAGGGTCCTTGAATTTCTCCTTGAGGATCTTGATAGAGTAAACTCAATTTCTCAGGAGAGACACCTTGATCAACTTTTGAGTAAGGAGTGGGGGTGGAGGGCCATTGAAAATATTGTGTTTCTCCTTGGGTGAAAGATGGCCCATTATGCAACAAATTAGTATGGTGGGCCTGGTCTTGGGTAAAAGATGAGAGTTGGGCCACCCCAGGGGATGTACTTTCATAGTGGGCTGACAAGAAATGTGTATTTTCAAAGTAGGCTGGGCCACGTTGAATGAGAGATGAAAATTGATTTGGGCCATGGCCTATACAATGCGCTGGGTTGGCCCACATAAATCTCTTTTTGTTGTTTTTTTATTATTTTTTTTGTTGTTTTGAAATATCTGATTTTTTTGTATTTTCAAATAAGTTAGCAAACAATTAATCCTATGACACCTATGGTTCCCCAGGACATAAACATTTAATTTCTCACTAATCAACTGAGGCCTAACTCAAATCCACTCTCAAGCTCGTTAACCGGCCAGGTAAGAGGTGGGAAAGTGGGAGGTTCCCCTGCTTTCACAGGGACCTAATTAAGTAACCACTTGTCCACTTAGGCATTTGCAATAAACCTCTAGCCTTAGACACCAGTCTCCAAACTTGATAGTGGGCCCAAGTGGGCCTAAGTCTCAAAGCGAACCCTAGGTCAAGTTTCTACTTTCTTTTATTGGGCTTGGAAATGCAAAAGATGCAGGAAGTTGTCGTTTGTGGGCTAAGGAAGGGTGATCAAATCCCCACCTTATCTTGTTAAGGAAACTGCCTTAAAGTATTTTAGAAATGATGTGCACACCACAAAATCAAGCAAGGGGTTCTATGCAAGCATGGCAATGCATGATCATGCTTTTAAGAAAGTTGAGATTCTCACCTTGCCTCCGCAATCTTCGACGAGAAAGGAAACTTTTCAAAAAAAAAGAGAAATTACCTAAAGATGGAAATCTAAATGATGCATGTCCTAAAGATGGAAGGTTTCTAATCTTGACATGACATCTTTTATTGGATTCAAGTGAGTGATTTTTTTTTTTAATGAATTATCTAAACATGACAACTAAAAAAAAAAAAAAAAAAAAAAAAAGAAACTCAATCATGAGGGTTTTAAGGGTACTTACCTCCAACGCATGTCCCTCGTTCTTATGGAAAGTAAAACAAATAGAAAGAGTGAGAGAGAGAAGGAAACTCGCCTCACTTACCTTTTTTCTGTTTTTTTTTTGTACAATTTTCGGATTTTTTTCCAAAACAGCCCCTTTTACTTACAGATCTGCCTTTCAGTGACAGATTTCTGGCAGATTCTCCATTTTTGTAATTTTCAGGATTTTTCACTTTTTATTTGATATCTACAAAAAGAAAAAGAATTGTTAGCATGAATATATACAAAAGACACCAAGATTATCAAAACTAAAAATCTAATTCCCCGGCAACGGCGCCAAAAATTGATAGCCCACGAATGCGTCGTTACAAACGTGACTAACAATCTCAAAATATCGGCCTACACTAATTATTTTGATAATAGTTAAGTGGTGAGAGCCGAGTCGAATCCACGGAGAACTAGATTTTAGAGTTGAAAACGTTGGGTTTTTAGTTAAGAAAATAGCATGGTGATATTAAAACTAAGTTGTGTTAAATAAATCTAAGCTAAGTAAATAAATAAAGAGAGAGATAGAGAGGGAAGGAGAGAACACAAGATACAACTTAAGCTATAATCTATTAAACAATAACAAAATGATTAACAAAAAGAGTGTATTCTAATCCAAAGCCATTAAGAAATACATGAAATAAAGAGAATAAGAGAGACGAGAGGAGAGAGGAGAGAGAAGAGAGAGAGGAGAGAGGCGAGAGAGAGGAGAGAGAGAGAGAAGAGAGAGAGGGAGAGAGCGCGTGAGAGAGAAGAGAAGAGAGAGAAGAGAGAAGAGAGAGGCGAGAAGAGAGAGAGCGATAGAGGAGAGAGAGAGAGAGAGAGAGGCGAGAGAGAGGAGAGAGAAGAGAGAGAGCGGAGAGAGATAGAGGAGAGAGAGAGAGAGGCGAGAGAGAGGAGAGAGGAGGAGAGGCGCACGGCTCCTCTCTACGTGCATGCATGCACGTAGAGAGGAGAGAGGCGCGGCGTGGCAGGCGGCTGCGGCAGGGGGTGCGGGCGGGCTCGGGCCAGCGGGGCGCGGGCGGACGTGGCCAGGCGCAGGCGGGGGCTCGCGCGCGGGCGCGGGGCTGGGCGCGTGGGCGCGAGGCTGGTGCGTGCGGAGGCGGGCCTGGCCCGGGGCTGCTGGCGCGGGGCAGGCCTGGCTGCTGCTTCTGCTGGAAAGAAGAGAGAGGCCGGGAGGAAGAAGAAGAAGAGAGGAGAAGAAGAAGGAGGAAGAGAAGAGGAAGGAGAAGAAGAGAGGAAGGAGGGGATCGGAGGAGAGAGGGAGAAGAAAGTGAGAGGGGGAAGAATAATGGAATGAGAGAGAGAAAAGGAGAGTTTTTATAAAGTGTTAGAGAGGAAGGGGAGAGAGTTTAAAGGAAAGAGAGGTTTTTGAAAAATAGGAGAGGGATTTTAAAATGAGAAAGTATTTTTGAAAAGAAAGAGAGAGAGGGAATATTTTAAAAAAATATAGAATCTCTCATTATTCTCTCTTGATCCAATCAAATTCATTGGCCCATTTGACACTTCATTTCTGGCCCATTAATCCTGCAATCACAACACAACAGAGATTGATCAATTTCCGCACTTGTAATGAAATGATAACATAACTTATGAAATTATCAATTATTTGTCAATCAAATGGCACAATTATTCATAACAATTATGCAATTATCATGTTTTTTTTTGTACAATTTTCGGATTTTTTTCCAAAACAGCCCCTTTTACTTACAGATCTGCCTTTCAGTGACAGATTTCTGGCAGATTCTCCATTTTTGTAATTTTCAGGATTTTTCACTTTTTATTTGATATCTACAAAAAGAAAAAGAATTGTTAGCATGAATATATACAAAAGACACCAAGATTATCAAAACTAAAAATCTAATTCCCCGGCAACGGCGCCAAAAATTGATAGCCCACGAATGCGTCGTTACAAACGTGACTAACAATCTCAAAATTATCGGCCTACACTAATTATTTTGATAATAGTTAAGTGGTGAGAGCCGAGTCGAATCCACGGAGAACTAGATTTTAGAGTTGAAAACGTTGGGTTTTTAGTTAAGAAAATAGCATGGTGATATTAAAACTAAGTTGTGTTAAATAAATCTAAGCTAAGTAAATAAATAAAGAGAGAGATAGAGAGGGAAGGAGAGAACACAAATTATGCAATTATCACGGCCCCGGAACCGCTTAGAGAGGCCAGGCGTGGGACCGTAGTCCGACCAGACTACGGCGGTTACTGTTGTGTTACCTTGTGTCCTACCTCGCTCTGACGAGACGTGAGGGTCAGGACCCGGGTCGAGGATAAGACGTCGGTGGACGCACCTGACCTTGACTAGTGGTAGTGCTTCCCATAGCTAGTGTTCCCTGTCCAGGCGGAGTCCCCTCTGTCTGTGTTTACTAGCCGTGTAGTGGTCACGACGAGCAGTCGTACGGAGTTTCCGACCGTGTGTACTTTCCGTACCGTGCTAGTTGTAGTTTCGCTTCCGCACTTCCGTTGTAGGTAGAAGATACAAACTGCTGTCATTTATTTTATATTTATTTTTTCTGCCTATTTAGAGCCAGTAGGAGATTGGTAGTCCCTACTGAGCTTCTGTTGTGAAGCTCATCCCTCCTTTTCCAGGTGAGACTTCTCAGCAGCGGCAGGCGCGCGCCGGGCGGAGGAGACGGGGCGGTAGGCGAGGTCCCCGTAGCTAGAAGTGGTTCCCCTTTTTCAGTGTATGTCACCCTCAGGGTATGCCCCTAAGGGACTTTGTCACGCCCTGATATTTAGCAGCGGAATAAATACCGGGGGACGTGAACGATACAAAAGGCGTATCACAGTTGAATAATATAGGTCGCAATTGAATATAATAACACATCCGAGACTATAATATGGTCACCAAAAGTATACACTTTATTCCATTCCATTCAACTAGATACAACCTCACATAAGAAGAACTCACTGAAAGTGTTTATTAATCAAATAACAAGGTTTCTCTAATACATTGACTACTCAATTGTCTATTTCTAAACTGTCATCTATTTCTAGGACGGGTGCTCGTCACTCTTTCCCAGTCCCATCTGACTCCACGAGTTCTTCATTACTACCTGAAAAAGGGCAGGATGATAGGGGTGAGCGAACTAGCTCAGTAGGATTTACATCTCAATAACGTGCGGCACTAATATACATGATTAACATTTTAAATAGGCAGATATGCATGTGAATATGCTGACAATGCATGCTTTTCTAATAAGTTGAATAGCAAAGTAGAACAGATATCATGTCAGATCAAATGTCGAGTTCCATATACAATGGACAGATAATTTAAGAATAAAATCATGTCAGAAGAGATTGGCCATATTCAAGCAGATCTCATGTGTTCACAAGAACAAACGTATCATATCATGTCAAGTCAAACTTATCACGTCAACAGGAGGCACATTTTCACAATCTTGCATGTCAGTGGTGCTATGCCAAGCACCAAGAGTCCATACTCCCGCGGTTAACAAGTACGTTGGGGCGCTCCTCCCCAGGACCGGACAGGGCCCCTATTGCACAGGCATTGGATCAAGTTTTGGACCGGAGTCCCACGTTGTGCCGAACAAACATATTCATATTATGGCCACAGAGTTTCAATGACAAGCTCATAGTAAAAAGAACATGATCATTTATAGAGTCAAGGAATGACAAACAGCTCAAAAGAACAAGGCAGGATAACGACATATCTTATGTTTCATAGTTCATTAATGTCTTGACATGAGGATGTTTCTAAAGACAGATCGTATGTAGAACATGTGCTTTCCTAACATGTATGCATATGACAAATGATTAATGGAACACCGGAAAACATGTAACCATGAAACTCATATGCAATCATAACATTAACACCACTAACATGTCCATACTAACATGTATTCACCCCCACATTCATATCATATTCTTATTTTATCAATTGACAATAAGCAAGATCACAAGATAATCCAGTGGACATAAGATCAATCACAATTACGCATTTGAATCATATTCATATCAATTATTATTTTTCAATGGATTGATTTATTTTAGGTCCATGCATACTATATAACATCATGCACAAGCTAGTAGACATCATGAGATGATTAGACCTAAATTATGCAAATTTCTTGTAAGGTGGTGTCGACACTAGATCAAGTGGTGTCGACACCATCTCCAAACACAAGACAAAATCATGCAAAACTGGTCAGGTAGTGTCGACACTAGTTCAGGTAGTGTCGACACAGTGTATGCAATACAAGGCAAAAAGGTCAAGTAGTGTCGACCTAGTCTAGGTAGTGTCGACACTAGAGACAGCTCCCAAACACCTTCTGGCCAAGCTGGGACAGTGTGTCGACACTAGCCCAAGTAGTGTCGACACTAGAGGCCTTCCCAGAACACCTTTTGGGCTATTTTGGGACAGTGTGATGACACTAGCCCAAGTAGTGTCGACACTAGTGCCCTTCCAGAACAAAACTTAAAGGTCAGGTGGAACCCGAAAACACATCTCATGCAGTGATTCACTTCCAACTCTTATAACTCTCTAAATAATGACATTTGGATAAAACGTCAACACAAAAGATGAAGAAGATAACTAGAGGAAGAACTTTTATGTTGAGGGTTTGATCTAATTCGGTCTCGAATCCCGAGAAAACATATGAAGAACAAAAAGTCAAGTGTAGCCCGAAGTCGTAGTATCATGCAGTGACTCTCTTACGAAGTTTATAACTCTCTAACGAAGACTTTTGGATAAAACGTCCAACATAAAAGATGATCGTGACTTCCAATAAAAGAACTTTAGTGAAGGAAGTTTAGTCAAATTCTGTCTCGAATCATGTGCATAAAAAGACGAACGGGAATAAGCCCTAACTGGACACGACTTAGAGAAAACGACCAATACTCCATGCATACTCCATGAAAATTGGGCAAATCATGTGCAAATGATCATAGACACGATGCTCTACATGATGGTATAGGTTTTATTTAATCTTGGCCCGAGAACACCTTCCTTTATGAAGATCTAAGTCCAGTCGATATTCTGGATGCAACAGAAGATGCAGGGGATGAAGCTTCGGGTTCCCAGCGTTTCTCCTGCTTCTCAGAATTTCTAGCCTGCCTCCAAATGACCCCAATTCGTTGTTAAACCTTCCCCAAGAGTTTGAGGATGAGTTCTTATAGATTTAGGTTGTAGTTAAGAGTCCTAACGATACTAGGAAGGGGCTGCGAATCTGCTCCCTATTTTTCCCCAATCTGGGACTCTTTCCTCCAAAGAGGTAGTAGTGTTTAGGAAACCTCCTCTTAGGTTGGGTCCGGTTTTGGCTTTCCATACGACTAATCACCCTTATTTTAACCCTATATTGCCCTTTCTAATTATGGCATAATTACCTACATGAATTTCTG
This sequence comes from Colocasia esculenta, assembly GCA_014218235.1. NCBI lineage: Eukaryota > Viridiplantae > Streptophyta > Magnoliopsida > Alismatales > Araceae > Colocasia > Colocasia esculenta. The sequence goes on from JACBKR010003968.1 coordinate 26,003, forward strand.
GGTAATTCCCTGTCCCAGTTCATTCATATCCTTGGGCCAAATGTGTTCTATTGCCCAATCTTGTTAATTGATCATTTTTACATGGTTTTGGAAGTCTCCCCCATATTTAATTAATTTATCCCCCTTTTATTTCTGAAATTTTTAAATTGCTAATTTCCGGGGTGTTACAGACTTGTTCTTCCCCTGCCTTTTACTTGTACTAGCGTGCGTGCATTGGGACTGTACTTAGAGTAGTACGTGATGGTCTCACTCTCTTTTCTGTTTCGCACGTACACTTCTAGATTAGCAGTTGACGTTTACTTCTGTTACATATCCTGTTAGACGTAGATTATAGCCCTTCCGGGTCCCCGGATCCGTGGGCGGCGACCGCGAAAATCGGGTCCTCGGTGAGGCCCGAGGGTCGGTTTCTCGGGTCGTTACACTAAGGTTCAGTAAGAGGGGAAGTTGAGTCCCAGATTTGTGGGTCCTTTCTGGATTTTGGAAAGGATTGGGGAGACAGCTTACAGGTTGGAGCTTCCGGTGGACTTCATGGATGCTCATGATGTGTTTCATGTCTCCATGTTAAGGAAATAATCCGAGATCCTTCTCAAGTTGTGAGCTATCAGCGGATGATTTGAAGCCGGATATTACTATGCCAGAATA
>JACBKR010003969.1:0-26751 GCA_014218235.1 Colocasia esculenta
GCTAGCTGGGGCAACAGGCGGTTCATCAAGGACTTCTCAAGGATTGCTGTTCCTCTCACGCGTCTGACATGAAAGGAGAACCATACTCCTGGAGTAAAGAGTGTGAGAAAAGTTTCCAAACCCTCAAGGACTGTCTTACCTCAGCACCTGTTCTCGCTCTACCAATAGAGGGAGAAGGTTTCTCTATCTACACTGATGCCTCGGGAATCAAGCTAGGATGTCTACTCATGCAAAAGGAGAAGGTCATCGCCTATTCTTCAAGACAACTGAAGACACATGAAGTCAACTACCCTGTACATGATCTCGAGCTGGCTGCCGTAGTCTTCGCTTTGAAGATTTGGAGACACTATCTATATGGCGAGCAATTCACTGTCTACTCAGACCATAAAAGTCTGAAGTATTTATTCTCTCAGAAGGAACTCACATAAGACAAAGGAGATGGCTGAATACTTGAAAGATTTCGACTTCCACATCCATACCACCCAGGCAAGGGAAATTCCGTGGTTGATGCTCTTAGTAGGAAGCCAATGGCATTTGTCTCAAGTCTAGTCCTTGGCGAGATGCAACTACTAGAACAATTCGCAAGGTTAGACTTAAATATCGAACATAGAGATGATCGAGTCTTGGTTGCCAATATCAAGATTCAATCTGATCTGCTAGAGGAGATCAAAGCTCAACAGACGATGATCCATTCTTAGTTCGCGTCAAAAAACTCTAACTGAAAGACCAGACTTTGCAATGACTGAAGACGGAAGGCTTGTCTTTCAAGGAAGGACATGTGTTCCGACAATGAAGAACTAAAGAGAAGACTAATGATGAAGCTCACAAGACAAGGTATACTATTCATCCAGGAGGTACCAAAATATATCAAGATATGAAAAGAATGTTTTGGTGGCCGAACATGAAAAGAGAGGTAGCTGAACATGCCGCTCACTGCCTTACTTGCCAACAAGTAAAAGTGGAAACCTACGCCCTGCTGGTGTACTCAGACCGCTAATATTCCGGGGTGGAAATGGGAAAGCATCGACATGGACTTCATCATGGGTTACCCAGACTCGTGGTGGACTCGACGCCATATGGGTCATTTTGGACCGACTAACCAAATTCGCCCACTTTCTGCCTATAAAGAGTAAGTAGTCCGTGGGTACTAGCTGCCTTATATGTCAAGGAGATTGTAAGACTACATGGCATTCCATCATCTATATTTCGGATCGAGATCCGAGATTCACATCTCATTTTTGGAAAGACTGCAAGGTGCACTGGGTACTAAACTCAACTTTAGTACCGCTTCTATCCACAAACCGGGGACAACTGAAAGAACCAACCAAATAGTGGAAGACATGTTGAGAGCTTGCACTATAGATTTTCAAGGATATTGGAATGAGCACCTACCACTATCGAGTTCGCCTATAACAATAGTTACCAGGCGAGTATCAAGATGGCACCGTTCGAAGCACTCTACGGAAGGAATTGTAGATCCCCTGTATGCTGGAATGAGGTTGGAGAACAGCAATGGCTAGGCCCAGACATGGTGCAACAAACAACAAAGGACATTCAGGTAATCAGAGACCGGCTCAAAATTGCCCAATCCAGACAGAAGAGCTACGCCAACAAAAGAAGGCGAGATCTGGAATTTCAAGTGGGTGATCATGTATTTCTAAAAGTGTCACCTACCCGTGCATTCAAAGATTTGGTGTAAAGGAAAAGCTCAGCCCTAGATTCATCGGTCCTTTTGAAGTACTCGAAAGGGTTGGTGAGGTTGCATACCGACTGGCGTTGCCACCGGATTTGTCATGTGTACACAATGTGTTCCATGTTTCCATGCTTAGGAATATTGTACGACCCCACGCACATTATTCGCCACGAGAAGTTGATATTGAACAAAGATGTGACGTACGAAGAGAAGCCAGTCAAGATACTAGAACAGAAGATACAAACCTCAGGAACCGTCCCATCCATGTGGTTAAAGTTCTATGGAATAATCGTGGAGTGGAAGAGGCAACTTGGGAACCGGAAGGATCATCAGACGGAACTACCCCGCTTTTTCGGTAAGACATTCTCTCTGAATGATCACATGAATTTGGGGACCAAATTCTTTTTAGAGGGGGAGGATGTAGCAACCCTAAATTTATGGGGGAAAAATTAAATATTTATACTATTAATTAGAAAATAAAAAAAAAAGAAGATGTATTAAATCAACTAGGAAATCAAATAAGAGAGAATTAATAAAACCCATTAAAAGAAAAGAGTAATGGCTTTTGCTATATTGACCCATTAGAAATGAAAGGGCTAAAAATAGAGATTTTAAGAAGGGGAATAATAGAGAAATACCCAAAATTCATAACTAAAATATTACTAAAAAAAAAGAGATATTTAATGCATTAAATAGCTAATTTGAATTAGGATTGGATTCTTAAACCTACCCCAATTGATTGGCCACGAAATTCTCTCTCCCAACTAAATAGGAGATCTCTTGCTTAAAAAGGGGAGAGGAAATAGGAAATTCAGAATTTAATAGGAATTAGACTTACACTAGGAAAGGGAATAGGGAGAAGCATAAATACTTCTCTTAAACCCTCATGTCCGGCCCTAGCTCGTGCCAAGAGGTTCCTGGACCAGGAGGAGAGGCGAAGAGGAGGAGATTTGTGGAGACGAAGGATCTCTCAAGTTCTTCCCCGAGTTCTTCAAGTCTTAACCCTAGAAGAGGAAAACGATCAAGGTAGGCATTCTCACAAGCATAAACCATGAAACTTTTTCTGTAGGATGTCTCGTCTATCAGGAACAAAAGTCCTTTGGTTTCATAATTTTCCATCGAGCATATCTATTGTTCTTGATTTTTCTTGTTCTATAACTTACATGACCCCGAACCCTCTTCTTAATTCTTGATCTCCTTGTATACTCCACCCCATGCCACGAGATTTTTACTGTAGGAACTGATGCATGGTAGGTATCTTTTTCCCCTAAAAGCCCTAAATTTGATTCATCCTATCTTGCGAATTTAATCGTTGATCTCAACTGTGTACTGTTTCATGTTCATCATGAATACCATGTTTAAAACATGTCCAAACCCTGATTGTTTTCCAATTCCTATTTATTGTAAGTACCCATGCCTGTCTAGGTCGTTCTGCAACTAGTTTCATGACTTTTCGTTGACTATACAATTAGTTGTGATTTTCTGAACCACCTGTGTCAAATAGGGTAAGTTTTGGCCCGTAATCCAATGTATGTCCTTTCCCTGTCGGACCCGGGTGCAGATCCCGTGAACGCGATGGCCCGATAGGCCGCGTTCACAAGGTCGTCGCAACAGCACCTTCGGTCGCGATCTGATCGTGACAGGGCCTGTCGTCGCGATCTGCTGCCCGACCAGACTAAGCCTGTCGCGACCCGTATAAGCACCCATCGCGATCTCAGTTGACCCCGTCGCGACCCTCACCAGGGTACGTCGTGATCTGGGTTCTTTTTTCATAAACCCCCTGTCTCAGCAAATGCTTGATTATCTACAGTGTTTGTACTCTTGTTTTACAGTCATACACACAGAAAATAACACCTGTTATAAATTGAATATTTATACATGATTAAAATACATGAACATGATCTTTTCTATCTAAAATTTCATGACACTTACACACACGTTGAACCATCCATTATGGCATAATTTGGCATGAAAGTATTTCATAATACATCTGGTAATTTATGTAATTAAATTACCATATACTTGTCTATCATTTTTCGCGATGTTGGGAATACCGATATCGATGCTCCACTGTTCTAGAATTCCTCTAGAACATCGAGCACTTGTTTCTATATACACACTCTCTCTTGACTTGGACGAACTCTCCATCAGAAACTCCTTATGCCGGACTAGTAAGTCTTTGTTCAAGGCCTCCGTAAGTCTCCTCTGTCCATGGATTCCCACATGGTCGACGATCCAGTTGTACCCTAACACCTATTGCACCCTTAGGGATCTATATGATCCAAACGGCTATTAGAAGTTTACTCTCGTCTTGAATCACGTCGGACCTCTGGACCTATGCTTAACATGGCTAGTGGTAAGGTCGTGAGTTCGCCTGACTGCCAACACCATGTGCGCGTGTTGTGCAACGGTTACTATCGCTCATTACTCGACGTTTCATGTGCAAGGTCCACTAACTCTCATCTATACTCTACTCGCTCATCTATTCATGTTCAATCTACTATCTCATCTATTCATCTAGTGCTCTCATCTACTTCTTGGTACTCTATATTGGCCATTGACTGATTGTCTAAAGATAAATAATATAACTAATGCCTGGAAATATATAAAGGGCCCGATCTGGTCCTGGGATGTGCGCCCCGAAAGTGCTAGTGCCGTGGGAGTTAATGATCAGAGTGTTTGGCATTACACTCAAGTGCTATCTATCGTGACTATCTATATGACAGTCAAAAGTTCTATGTTCTCTTGTTGTCCATTGACAACAAAGTGCTATCTATCGTGACTATCTAAATGACAATCAAAAGTGCTATGTTCTCTCATTGTCCATTGACAACAAAGTGCTATCTATCGTGACTTTCTAAATGACAATCAAAAGTGCTATGTTCTCTCGTTGTCCATTGACAACAAAGCGCTATGCTATACTCGTTGTGCTATGCTATACTTGTTGTGCTATCTGTACTATGGCCATCTTGCTATACTTGACATTGTGCTATCTTGCTATTATTGTGCTATTCCCGACACTTGTGCTATTCTTGGAAAGTCTTACTATTTCATTCACGTACTGTCCTTCTATATTTTACTTGACACTCTCTCTCGCTCTATCATTAGTTACTCTACCTTTAATGCATTAATTACTTAAAGCCTGCTTGAGCCTGAGATTTAAGTCCTACTGGGCGATGTTCGCTCACCCTGCGTTATTTGTCGTTGTGTTGTCAGGTGAGACCGAGGATGAACCATACACTCAAGAGGACGGGAACGACCTGGAGTGATGTCATGAGTACCCTAGTGTCCTATTGCTATGTTTGGCGTTGTAGTAGTTAGGTTTGAAGTTTAGTCTTTTGCTTTATTCCAATGTAATAGGGCCCCATAGATTGGCTCTGATATAGTGGTTGTAACTAGACATCGGAAAGTTATAATGAAATGAATTCTCTTTAGTATTATTCACTATGCAATGGTTTGATGTCTAGTACTCGCTCTATACCCTTTTCTTGCAACTGCCTCGCGTTCCGATATTCCGGTCGGGGCGTGACAATTCGATAGTAATCATTTTCTTACAATTAGATTGCTATAAATTGTTGTGTTCATCCAAATTTAGCTTTCCAAAATTGCAAGAGAAAGAGATTTATTATATTGTGTGTAGTGACATAAAAATTTACATAGTTCCATAAAAGATATAGGATACAATGATAGGCGACAACTACTCTTAATCCATAATCATTATTTTTTAGCCCAAAGTCATCATTTATAAGTTCAAATAATTATGTAAAAGTCCAATTGATAGTATTTAATCCCTAAGAGAACTATTTTTGAGTTCAAATTTTATACTTATGATTCTAAATTCATTACAATAAAAACCTAGTCAATATTTTAAAATCTTACGGCTGTATTTTTTAGTCTAAAGTCTATATTTACAAGATTAAATTAACTATTAGAAGTCCAATTGATATTTTTAAACTTTAAAGATAATATTTTAAGTCTAAACTTTGTATTTATGAGCCAAACTTTTAATTTATAAGTTCATTGTAACTTGTGGTTACGTTCTTCCCACTTTGACTGTCACTAGTTGCTATCATTTGCCATCAATTGTCACCACCACCTCCCTCCAATTGCCACCAGTAATCTTTGTCATCATCCACCATCTCTCATTATCGTCTATTACAAGTCGCATCAATGATGTGACACACTAATTTGTGTGACATTTTATATAACATCATATAAATCATTATATTATTTGACAAGTATAATAAATATATTTACTAAAAATATGACAAAAATTTCTCAAACTACAAAAGTCAGTCTTTTATGACTACCAAACAATCTCGTTCTTCCTTAACAGTTCTTTTTGAATTTTTTACACTTCTATCAATATTTTACATAACACCCTAAAATCTAGATATTTAAAAATAATCCCTTATAATCAACTCGACAAAAGAAACCCTCTCACCCATTTCTGTCAAAAAAAACTCCAAATTAACTAGGGTTAAATTTAACTCTAGTGGTGAAAAGACAGTTTTACCCCCATCCTCCACCCTCTCACCCTTGTAAATCCCTAACTGGGAACACCCACCTCCACCGCGATTGGTGGGCATCAATCGGTATCAAAACCCTTTGAACGACACAATCTTCACATACAAGCATTTGATTATCTTAGTATTACCATTGTCAGCGGAGGGCAGTAACATTATCAACAATCTTCATAGACAAGCATTTGATCAAGCTGCTGGATGTGATTGGGCAATCTAACTGCTAATAGAAATTTATATAATATGATAACTAATATTTATAGAGTATAAAATTTAATAGTGGCATCAGAGGTTAAGATTAGGTTTTTTACAAAAGTAGCAGCTCCCAATTTCCAAACTGTCAGTGGTCTCAATGCCTTCATGTTGAAAGCAATCCTCATTGGAAGAGAACATTCACAGAATGCATCAGAACTTAGCACAGGGTGATGATGCTCCAGAATATAGTGTTGTTTGGTAAGGGATTAAAAAAAATGAGGATGAAGGTAAATTAATTTAGAGATACATTATCCTCATTCTTAATCCACCTCTTGTTTGATATTTTTAGGGTTAGATTTTTGAAGATAATCTCATTCTTTATTTGGTAGGAAATGGTGTAAGTGTGGAGATAGAACTTTTATTTTTACTTTTGGTCGTCTCTTGATCTCCTATCGCACGAACGGTCTCCAAGGCCGATAACCAAGGAGTTCAGCGTGTCGCTGATGATCTTTGCCTCTCATGATGGACGTCTCGAAAAGGTGTAGAGAAATAGAGATAAGTTATCTCATCGAAAAGGTGGGATAAGCTATCCCCAATTTCCCCCGCTTTTTGAGGATATCCCCAAAATATTTAAACAATGTTTATCCTCACTTTTTTGAGGCACTATACTTGAGATAAGGTTAATTTAACTCTTATCCCCTATTTAATCTCATACCAAACAGACACAGAGAGTCTAGGGTAGGCCATTTATCTCTCATATGCAGTTCATCAAACCGTTTGGTTTAGGCATTAGTCTCCATTAAAAGAAGGGGCTCCATGCGTCATATAGTGTTGTGTCCCTGATTTTGATGATGTCATGAGCCAAGCAAAATTGTCATAAATATCTAAGAATTCTCTAACACAGGTTTTTATATGATAGGAAAATTCTCTAAGTCAAAAGATCTTGTATGTGTTGATGCTTGTTGCTTTAAAGGTCGACACACATGTCTCAGTGGGTGACTTACTGGAGCTCAGTGAACCACTTGAGTAGACACTAACCAAAGGATTGTTCGACACTTGCTAATTTTCCAGTAAGCGCATAAGATAAAAGCATCGCATAAGGTCGACTCTAGATGAAGATCAAGTCGACACTAGTTGGTTTTTATTATTAACGCTGAAGCAAAAGAATCACATAAGGTCGATTCTAGATGAAGATCAGGTCGACACCAGTTGGTTTTCTTGTTAGTGCTGAAAGGAAAGAATTGTATGAGGTCGACTCTAGATGAAGATCAGCTCGACTCTGCTATTTTAAGAGGTCGACACTTGGTTTCTATAAGGTCAACACTAAACTTATTTATAGCCAGTCTCTACAGCAGTCTAATGGATAAGGTTGATGCATGATGGCATGGAGTCGACTACTGAAGCATCTACACTGTTCTAAGTCAGGTTTTATGTGCGTCGACACTATGCACAAGTGGTGTCGATACTCCAATCTCCTTCTTCCAGTAAGGAAAAGAAATTGTCAACGTGCTTGTACTTGGCACGTGACCCAAGGCCCAATGATTGAGGATTCTAGGCACACTTTACAAGGTTCTGGAAGATAACCTTTTTGGCGGCAAAGCATCTCCCAACGAATTGGGGATTTTGTTGGGGCCCACTAAAAATATTTTGATACGCCGATCAAAAAAGTGTGCAGCGTCTTCTTCAAATGCGAACACACACAGAAAATGTGAAATAGCTGAGAAGATAAAAAGAGAGTAGAGTGTGAGATAGGTGAGGAGGACAGGCTTCGGAACAGTTTGCTCATCAAGAAGAAAAGATGCTGGATCGTTTTCTTCATCCTGTGTGAAGTCCTGTTGCTGATCAATTGAAGAAGAGCTTCAGAGTTCCATTCCAATCAGAGGCAATTGATCATTAAGCTGCGGCCAGAAGAAGAGCCTGATGAATTCGAGCCTGGAGAAGATGCAATTGGGAGTTTCAGCAGAAATCTGATCAGATCTCAACTCCAGTGAAACTACAGCAAGAGTGTTTGCTAAATTTCTACATACCTTTAGTGATTTCTCTTGTGTGAACTTTTCAATTTCTTCTGAACATTATATCACTTGGTTGTCTACTCCAAATGGAGTAGAAGAACTGATCCTACAATTTGTGTGCAAGGATTGTGAGATTGTTATAATCTCGAAGCTGTGAATCAGATGTGTTAAAGCTGTGTATCAGCAGGTTGTATGAAGCTGTGAATCAGCAAATGTGTGAGTGTTTCACACTCTTGGATTCTTGAGTGAAGCCTCACTTAGTTTAGTGAGGGGTGGATGTAGGTCTGCACACTGGAGCCGAACCACCTTAAAATCCTGTGTGCATTGTGTGGTGTTTTGTTCATTTGTCAATTGCTCTGTCTTGTTGATATTATTAGTTCTTTATATCTTAAGGTCTGTTTCAGGTTCTTAAATATTTTTAAGTAGTTAATATCTATTCACCCCCCCTCTAGATATACATTCTATACCCAACACGTGGTATTAGAGCTAGGCTCTCCATTTCTTGGTTTAATAACCAGGAGAGATCTGTGTGGAATGGATTGTAGAGGATATATTGCAGAAGGTCATTATATAAATAGACCCCCTTATTTTGACGGAACTAACTATGCATATTGGAAAACTCGCATGCAGGTGTTCCTGCGAGCACAGGATCATCAAATCTGAAGGGTAGTCAATAATGGACCTTATGAGCTACCAGAAGATGACGAAAAGTGGACTCCAGAAGAAATCAAGAAGTCAAATGAAAATTGGAGCGCTATAAACATTATGCAATGTTCACTTCATCCTACATAATTTTCAAGAGTCTCCTCATGTGCTAGTGCGAAGGAGATATGGAATCGCTTAATGGTCATATATGAAAGTACATCTGAAGTGAAAGAAACAAAAGCTAATATGTTAGTCTCTGAGTATGAAACATTTAAAATGAAGCATGATGAAACCATCTCAGGGATGTACGACAAACTGACCTTGTTGACAAATGGATTAAAGAATCTAGAAAAAATCTATACTTAACAAGAACTTGTTAGAAAGATTCTTAGATCTTTGACCCCTGTATGGCATACAAAGGCCACTGTAATGGAAGAATCAAGAAATTTGTCAACTACGTCTGTTGATAAACTAATTGGCTCTTTGATGACCTATGAGTTGGGCTTAAAAAGAACAGAAGAAGATGTCAAGAAAAAGAAGCCACTCGCTCTCAAGGCTAGTCCAAGCATCAAGGAAGCAACTGATGAAAGTGAGTCATCCACTTCAGAAAATGACTCATGTGAGTTTGCTCTGATCACATGGAAGTTCAGAAAATTTCTGAGAAAGGAAGGTAAGGGATTTCTGAAAAAGAAACCACAAGTGAATAATTTTTCAAAGCCTAAACAATATTTAAATAAAAGATCTGGTAGGGTTGTATGCTACAACTGTAGAAAACCAGGGCATGTTAAATCAGAATGTCCTGAGCCTCTGAAGAAGACTCAACCAAATGGACGAAGAGTAAGCAAAAGACTATGGTTGAACTTGGAGTGAAGAGAAAGATGATGATGAAGAAGAAAGCTCAGAAGCTAATGAAACAATCACCAAAATCTGTCTGATGGCCAGAAGAGAAGAAGATGATGAAGAAGAGGTAGTATCTCCATTTAAAGATTTTTCATTCAGTGATTGGGAACATGTTTATTTTGAATTACTTGATCAATATGATGAAATCAAAAAGGAAAACAAAGTGCTCAAAAGGAAAATGAATCATATTGTTCATGATACTTCAATGGAAGAGAAACAAAAAGAGCTTGTTCAAGAAATTTCTGTGTTAAAAGAAAATGTTAGTGAATTGAAAGTTAAGGAGATTGAGTATGTCAAAGAAATGAAACTGCTTGCTGAAAAATATGATGCCATCAAAAGTGTAATATACTGAAAAAAAAATAAATTGAAAATCTTCATACAGAAGTAACTAAGAGACAAGAAGTTCTAGAAGGTTTTTGAGTGGAAAAAGTAATCTAGAAGCCTTGTTGAGAACAAAAGTGAACTTCAACAAAGAAGGGTGGGCTTCAATCCCTCAAAGAAAAAAGAAATAGGGTTGAAGACAATAACATTTATTTCGTCAACAACTCAGAAGTCTCATCATCCAGAAATCAACTCAATGGGAGAAAAATTCAGAGAAATGAGAAAAGAAATATTGTTAAAAAATCTGAAATTGGAAAATTCAATGAAATAGGCAAGGTAAGTGCGGGATTCAGATCAACAAAAATGTCTCAATGGAATAAATCTTGGCACCACATGACTGGGTAGGTCGACACACAACCTATGGCAGGTCGACACTTTCATTCACCAGACCATAGAAAATACTACATGGACTCAAACAGGTAGTGTAACGCCCCTCTTAGACCTAGTACAGTTATTCCAACTCACATTGATCTAATAGAGGTAGAATATATCCAACATTAGACGGTACAGATTGAGACATACATAAATGACAATTCAATTCCAATAATATGCAACAGAATATGGAACCAAATATTTGTAATCAACATCATACTCAAATGTTAAGTCTAAACATAGAAGAAAGATAGCAATAGTCCAAATTTATTACATTCCACAAGTTCAAATGCATAAACTGAAAGTACATCTTTCCTCACATACATAATCACTCTAAATCTCTCAAGAAATCTAAACCTCCACATCCTCTCGCTCCGAGTAAGTGTGCACTAACTCCTGGGTATCCTCTGTATCTCCTGAAATGTTAAGCAAGTATGAGTCTACAAGACTTAGCAAGTCACATGAAAGACAGTTCAAGATATTATGTATATAATAGGTTTAAAACATGGTAACATATATCATTCACATCTTTGATATCATATAACTCTTCCTACTAACATGGATCTAAGTCATTTGGCAATCAATATTTACATAACATGTCTACTTATTATGGAAATGAAACATTTCATGTATCATATAGCCTATGTCTTTTATTATAACCATAAAATTAAACATGTTTCTATAGCATAGCATGTAATCGATTTCATGGACATAAGTTCAATGTCATGTAGCATGTAAACATTTTCAAGAAAAGCTTTAACCTACATTATGCAATATGGAATTAGTTAACAGGTAGCAAGTAATCATTTATACATGTGGCAATTATTACATATAACAAGTGTCATGTAATTCATGTAGCATGTAAAACAAATGACATGTGGATCATGTAGCATGTAACATGTAGACATTTATCATGTAGATATTTATCATGTAGACATGTAGCATGTAGTCATTTATCATTTAGTTGTCAAGACATAGCCCGCACTATTAATAGAGATCATGTAGTCATATAGCATTCACTTATCACCTAGGCAAAGCAGTGATGAAGTCATGGTATTTGCGCAAAATCGGGGAAAGCCATTCTGTAACGTCGTATGTTTTCGGATCTTTATAGATCATGTGTGTAATGGTTGTGGTGGCCATCGTGAGGCCAGTGTGGTTTGGACGTGTGGTGCGCACAGGTTTGGCACAGGTTTGGTCCTGAAACAAGATAAGACCTGCTGTAGCTGATTAGGAGTTGACGGCCAGGTGTGGTCGTTGACTGGTTTGGCATCCATCCAAGGTGACGTCAACCTTATGAACTTAACGGCAGGATTTCTGGACGTCTACTGTGACGGTTCCCTAAACGACATTAGGGTTGACGCCAACCTGTGCAACCTGCAGAATATAGGTCTACCGAGGACAGTTTCCTCACTCTGTTCTTCCTCTCCCTCACCCTATTTTCATGCCCTTTGCTTCCCTACTGCTTCCAATAGTTGCAGAAGACTAGTTGGGGGATCGTGGAACGTGAGGTGGTGACGAATCGGCCAAGGAAACGCCGGAGCGAGGTGTAACCTCCGTAGGAGCTCGCGGAGGGTTTGGTGCGAATTAGGAGGATTTAGGAGGTTTAAGTGAGTCTTGAGGTAGGGAATGATCCCTTTAGTTCCTTCAAGTTGTGATAATGCATCTAGATCGCATGAATCTGCATCTTAATTATGTTTTTGGGTAATGGTACTCCATGTGGGGTTAATGGGTGGTTTGAGCAATTAATGAGTGAAACATGTTGTTTCGATTGATTAGGATACATGCATGCTAGAGGAAGTGTTTTCTCGAGTTTTTCTATTGATTTTAGGGCTGGGAATACCTGAGGTATCAGCCCAGGGTTTCTGTGAAGCTGATAGCCGAGAATCTTGGCGTCAATATTGATTGACGCCAGGTTCTTTAGCTAGGAGATTGACGGCCAGATACCTTGCCGTTTATATCTCATCGACGGCAGTTGATGTTGCCGCCATCAAGCTTTTATCTAAATATTTTTATATTGAATATTTAACATTATCGAGCGGTGCAATAGTATTTTGGTGCACGTAGTGCATGTGGTTTCTAAGACTGGCGTATTGGGTACGCAGTTAGCTGGATCTTTATGTGTTTACGTGGTGTTCACGTGTAGTGGGCTATTAGTGCACGAGGTTTACGTGAGTCTTCACGTGGTTTGTGTGACGTGCATGTGGTTTTGTATACGTGGCGAGTAGTGCGACGCCTACTGTGGTTACCTCTCCAGTTGGGTGCCCCAGGTTCTCTGTGAGCCAGGCTGTTAGCTCGGGGCTTTGTCCGGTACTTGTGTTGTACCGTCGAGGTCTGTGTCGTCTGACCTGGACACCCTCACTCCTTTGCTTGAGTTGTACGTCCGGCTGATGGAAAAACGACAGTGGGACAGTGACTCTAGTGTTTGTTTTTAGTCACTTGTAGCGCGCTCGTAGTTGGGGGTACGGACACCAGTAGTCGACACTGGTCCCCAGCTAGTCCTTCTCCAGTGCCTCACTCTAGTGAGCCCAGGCCAGGGTCTCTAGAGGTGCCAGGCATGGGCCTGCGACCGTGTGGTCTGCAGGTGGTGGTGTTTAGTTGGTCTCCACAGTTGCTTGACCTTTTCACGTGGAGCGGCAGCTGGACCTTTCATCCGTGGCTGCGAGACTAAGAGGTAGACCTGTGTGTGTTGTCCGAGTCAGTCACTGGTGTCGCGAACCAGTTCATGTGGCTCGAGTGTGGCGGACTCTACTTTAGCTTGTATACCTGTTTGGTTTTTCCGTTTATTTATTAAAGTTCCTTATATAGTCGGCAGACGGTGAGTATATTACAGCTTTAATATCCTACTTAGCTATTCTATAAACTACTAGTATAGTTTACCGCCTTCGTACCTATGTTTTTGGTTTGCTCAGTTTTGGGGGAGTTCCCTACTGAGCCAGTGACTAGCGAGGCTCACCCCTAACCCCACAGGTGAGGGCGAGGAGGACATTTCTCGGCCGTCGTTTAGTTCGGAGCCGCGTCGTAGCGGTGCAGGGTCAGCACATTCGGCAGTGTAGTGTAGCTAGTTGTTTACTTCTTCCAGTTGTACCTCGGGGTATGCCCCAGGATCTTGTACTTTCTTTTCTTTTCTTGGAAATATGGCTATGTAAACTTGTGAAATATATATATGGAATGGTGTGTTCCTTTGTGTTTTCACGGACGTGTGTTGGTATCCCTTGCGAGGCTACGGCCCGTTCGCGGGAGACGGACTCGAGTCAAGCTTGTTATTGTTTTAACGGGCTTGAGCGAGGCGTTCCGTCACAGTTGGTATCAGAGCAAGGTCCATGTTAATATAAGGGAACTAGAAAGATACATAGCCTTATTTCAGTCTTTGTACACTGCTGGTAGGGGCCTTGGTTTCTGATAATTTGTTGTTTTATTTTGTTTGGTGTTTTGTTTATGTAGAAGCTTGAAATGGCTAATAGAAGAGATTGGGGTGGTGGAGGAGATGATCCAGAGGAGAGCACTCAACGTATGATAGAGAGGATCTGGGAGAGCCTCACCGATATTCGGAGGAGGATGGATTAGCAGGCACCGGTACCACCGGTTGCCGTGCCACATGGGGATGGAGAGACTGTACCTATAGTTCTAGTTCCACCACCGCCAGGAGCGGAGGTGCCTTTTGTAGCACCCTTGCCACCACCACCACCAGTGTTAGTAGCAGAGGAACCAGTGATGCAAGTTGAGAAGTTTCTGAGATTGCAGCCGCCTACTTACTTAGGAGGGCCGAATCCAGATACAGCGGAACACTGGGTCCATGAGATTGAGAGGGTCTTTACGACCATAAGGTGTCCGGCAACAGATAAAGTTGTGCTACTGCCTATCAGTTGAGGGGTTTTGCATTGGAATGGTGGCGATTGAAGATGCAGACCACCTTTTCAGGCATGACAGAAGAGACTATCACTTGGCCGAAGTTTCTTGATGTATTTAACGATACATTCTTTCCGATGAAGTGCAGCAAGTGAAGAGAGAGCAGTTTCGGACACTCCAGCAAGGTAACTCTTCAGGTTTAGAATACCAGATGCGATTTATGGCACTCAGCCGATATGCGCCTTATGTAGTATCAGATAATAATATGATCGTTGAATATTTTATTCGGGGTTAAGAGTAGAATTTCAGAATGCAATAGTGCCACTCATGTGTAAAATAGTGGAAGAAGCAGCTCAGAGGGCAGCCACATTGGAAAGGTCTATTAGAACTCGTCAGGTGGGCGAGTCAGATTCAGGTAGTTTTCAGAAAGCGTAATAATCAATGGGTGTGAGTAGGGGTAAAGCACTAGCAGGACCTTTTCATTAGGTTTTGGTAAGTGGGGTCAGAAATTGAAGCAAGCATTTAAAGGTAAAGGAAGAGGATGGGGAGGTCGACAGTAATTTCAGCAAGGTCGTGGTAGACCAGAGGTGGAGGAGTCACAACAGAGTACTGCCAGACAGCCCATTATCCACCACGGTATAGATGTTATAACTGCAATCAGCCGGGGCATTTAATCCGCAATTGCCCCTATCTGAGAGAGTATAGGTATGGAAGAGGTGTGCAGCAGCAGCAGCAGCAGCCTCAACAGTTTCAACAGCCACCGGCAGGTCGTGGCAGAGGAGCACCGCAGCAGCGGGGAAGAGGCCGGGTTATGGCTATCACCCGAGCCCAGGAGGAGGCATAGAATATGATAGAAGGTACTATCCCCCTTTATAATTATTCAGCAAGAGTTTTATTTGATTCGGGTGCCTCTCATTCTTTCATTTCCGAAGAATTCCTGGATTGTATGGTTCATCCTTTAGAGGAAAAGTCTTGTGAGTTAGTAGTGGAGGTTCCCTCGGGTGAGTTCCTACTCACTTGAGCTATGTAGATGAAGCTCCTATTGTGATCGAAGGGAACCAGATGCCGGGTCGGTTGTATGCCCTGCAGTTAACAGATTATGATATTATTTTGGGTATGGATTGGCTTGAGACTTATGAAGCAATGCTAGATTGCAGAAAGAAGAGGATCAGGTTTGTCATCCTAATGGTGCAGTATTTGAATATCAAGGTATGCCTTTCTATACCTCTAAGTTTCTAATTTATGCAATTGGAGCTAGAAAGTTGATAAATGCTGGATGTGTGGCTTATTTAGCCTCGATGAGTCTGGTAGAAGCTAGTCAGTCAGTGGAAGCAGTTCCCGTGGTTAGGGAATTTGCTGATGTTTTTCCTGAGATTTGCCAGGCTTAGCTCCACGCAGGGAGGTAGACTTTACCATTGAGTTGCTGCTAAGTACCATGCTGATTTCTAAAGCTCCATATCGGATGGCACCAGCAGAACTTAAAGAATTGAAAAAGCAATTAGAAGAGCTGTTGCAAAAAGGGTTTATTAGACCAAGTCCTTCCCCGTGGGGAGCACCGGTGTTGTTTGTGAAAAAGAAAGATGGAAGTTTTCGTATGTGTATTGATTATAGGAAGTTGAATGATGTGACCATTAAAAATAAGTACCGTTACCAAGAATAGATGATCTGTTTAATCAGTTACAATTAGTAAAGGTATTTTCTAAAATTGATTTGAGGTCCGGGTACCATCAATTGAGAATTAAAGAGGAGGATATAGATAAAATAGCTTTCAGAACCAGATATGGTCACTATGAATTTGTGGTTATGCCATTTGGGCTAACTAATGCTCCTGCAGCCTTTATGGATCTGATGAATAAATTTTTTCATCGTATTTAGACCAATTCATTGTGGTCTTTATTGATGATATTCTAATTATTCAGCATCCGAAGAGGAGCATGCATCTCATTTGAAGTTTACTCTGCAACTGTTAAGGGATAACCAGTGTTTGCCAAATTCAGTAAGTGTGAATTTTGGCTGAAAGAAATCCAGTTCTTAGGTCATGTCATCTCAGCAGAAGGAGTGGCAGTGGACCCGTGTAAAGTGGAAACAGTAATGAAATGGGAAGTGCCTAAGACAATCACTGAGATTAGAAGCTTTCTGGGATTGGCAGGTTATTATAGGCGCTTCATACAAGATTTTTCCAAGATTGCGGCACCCATGACCAAATTAACCAGAAAAGGTGTGCCATTTGTGTGGTCTGGTGAATGTTAGAAAAGTTTTATGGAATTGAAGAAAAGACTTACAACAGCACCCATATTGACATTACCGTCAGGAAGTGGTGGTTTTGTGGTATACACAGATGCTTCAAAGAAAGGACTTGGCGCAGTGCTTATGCAGCATGACAAGTAATAGCTTATGCGTCCAGGCAATTGAAGCCGGCAGAGGAAAATTACCCCCACTCATGATTTGGAATTGGAAGCAGTTGTGTTTGCCTTGAAAATATGGAGGCATTATCTGTATGGCGAGAGATTTGAGATCTTTACAGATCATAAAAGCTTGAAGTATATCTTCTCGTAAAAGGATTTAAATCTCCGTCAACGTAGATGGATGGACTATTTAAAAGATTATGATTTCAATTTAGCTTACCATCCGGGTAAGGCCAATGTTGTGGCTGATGCTTTGAGCAGAAAGGCATATTTAAGCCAGATGATGATAAAGGAATGGAAGTTGTACGAGAAAATAGTAGAGAATTCCTTGTACATGCCGAACAGTCACTGACGGGCGGTACTAGCCAGTAGTACTGTAAAGCCGTCTTGTATTGGCAGATTGTTGAGGCTCAGAGAGCAGTAAGTTTAGCTGAGATTGTAAAAATGGAAGGAGTTACTATTGATAATAATTGTGTGGTTAGACTCAGAGGCAGGTTATTTGTGCCAGCTGAAAGAGAGGTAAAGCAGCGTGTTAGAAAGGCTCATAAATCCAGGTACACTATCCATCCGGGTAGTACTAAAATGTACCAGGATTTAAAGAAACATTTCTGGTGGCCTCATATGAAAGGGAAATAGCGGAATTATTGCAAGATGTGTTATCTGTCAACAGATTAAAGCAGAGCATCAGAAGCTTGGAGGTCTATTGCAACCGTTACCCATTCCACAGTGGAAATGGGATGATATTACCATGGACTTCGTAGCAGGCTTACCAAGATAAGCTTCGGGACATAATGGACTATGGGTGTTTGTTGACAGATTGACCAAGGTATGCAGATTAGTAGCAATAAGTATGTCTTGGACAATGGATAGATTAGCAAGGTTTATGTTGATAGAATTGTTCCATTGCATGGTATTCCGAAGACTATTGTGTCTGATAGAGATCCAAGATTTACTTCTGGTTTCTGGAGAAGTCTGCAGAAGGTAATTGGCACTGAGCTGAGATATAGCTCCGCTTATCATCCCCAGACAGATGCCAACAGAGAACTAGAGAGAACTATGATATGTTGCGAGCTTGTTGTTTTAGTTTGGGGAGGTAACTGGGAACATCATTTGGGAAGGTTGAGTTTGCCTATAATAACAGTTATCATACCAGTCTTGGGATGGCACTGTATGAAGCTTTATATAGAAGGCCATGTAGAACCCCATTGAACTGGCATGATGTGGGAGAAAGGCAGTTAGTGGTCCTGAATTGATTCAGCAAACCACAGAAATAGTGAAACTTATTAGGAAAAATTACAGGCAGCTCAAAGCAGGCAAAAGAGTTATGCAGATAATCGTAGGAGAACACTTCAGTTTGAAGTTGGAGAATTTGTTTTCTTGAGAGTTTCCCCAAGTAAAGGTATTATGAGATTCGGAAAGACTGGAAAGTTGAGCCCAAGGTATGTGGGAACTTTTCAGGTAATTGAGAGAATTAGGGAAACAGCTTATAGGCTGGATTTGCCAGCAGATTTTGCGGACGTCCATGATATATTTCATGTTTCTATGTTAAGAAAGTGTATTGAAGATCCAGCTCAGATAATCAGTTACCAAGTGGTGACCTGAGGCCGGATATGACCATGCCAGAGTATCCGGTGCAGATCACTGATCGAAAGATAAAGAAGCTAAGAAATAAAATCGAGCTAGTTAAAGTGCGATGGGAAAATAGGTTGGGTGGTGAGGATACCTAGGAATTAGCCGAAGAGATGCTAAGGGGTATCCATATCTGTTTGAATAAGCTTTTTATTTCTTTTTAGATGATAGTATTGTAAAATGTGCATATTTAAATTGTTTTTGCTTGAGTTGTATTATGAATTTCGAGGTCAAAATTTCTTTTTAGATGATAGTAATGTAACGTCGTATATTTTTCGGATCTTTATGGATCATGTGTGTAATGGTTGTGGTGGCCAACGTGAGGCCAGTGTGGTTTGGACGTATGGTGCACGCAGGTTTGGCGCAGGTTTGGTCCTGAAACAAGATAAGACCTGCTATAGCTGATTAGGAGTTGACGGCCAGGTGTGGTCGTTGACTGGTTGGGCGTCCATCCAAGGTGACGTCAACCTTATGAACTTAACAGCAGGCTTTCTGGACGTCTACTGTGACGGTTCCCTAAACGCATTAGGGTTGATGCCAACCTGTGCGACCTGCAGAATATAGGTCTACCCGAGGACAGTTTCCTCACTCCGTTCTTCCTCTCCCTCGCCCTATTTCATGCCCTTTACTTCCCCACTGCTTCCAATAGTTGCAGAAGACTAGTTGGGGGATCGTGGAACGTGAGGTGGTGACGAATTGGACAAGGAAACGCTGGAGCGAGGTGTAATCTCCGTAGGAGCTCGCGGAGGGTTGGTGCGAATCAGGAGGATTTAGGAGGTTAAGTGCGTCTTGAGGTAGGGAATGATCCCTTTAGTTCCTTCAGGTTGTGATAATGCATCTAGAACGCAAGAATCTGCATGTTAATTATGTTTTTGGGTAATGGTACTCCATGTGGGTTATTGGTGGTTTGAGCAATTTAATGGTGAAACATGTTTTTCGATTTGATTAGATACATGCATGCTAGAGGAAGTGCTTCCTCGTATTATTCTATTGATTTTAGGGCTGGAATACCTAAGGTATCAGCCCAGGGTTTCTGTGAAGTTGATAGCCGAGGATCTTGGCGTCAATATCGATGACGCCAGGTTCTTCAGCTAGGAGATTGATAGCCAGACCTTGCCGTTTATATCTCATCGACGGCAGTCAAGTTTGCCGCCAGCATGCTTTTATCTAAATATTGTTATATTTGAAGAGTTATGCGGAAATACACAATACGGTAATCTAGAAGGGGGGGGGGGGTTGAATAGATTACGGCAATTTTAAACTATTGATGGCTTCTTTTCAATGCTACAGCGATCTTAATGAAATTTGATTCAAATTCGATTAAGTATGAGACCGCTTGAGTTGATCTAAAAGTGAACAGGGAATCAAACGTGCGTATGAACACCGTGCCTACCAATCATCTATCGCAAAACGCGAACAAACCACAGAACACGATGATTTAAGGTGGTTCGGAGTACACAACTCGTGTATCCTACATCCACCGTCCACACACACACGCAGAAACGACTGCTTATGAGCAAATTCAACACTACAACTCAACCACACACACGTTGTCTGATGAAGCACGATCAGAACAACCATAAATACGTGAATCAAGCACAAGGGATGCTCGAAACACAACCACACACACACACGATGGAATGGAAATTATGAAATGGAGAGAATTAGGAATTAGGGAACAAATCCGGTTGGAATTCTTCTCGTGGATCGTCCAAACGCTCTTCAAACTTTGATTGGATGTAGATTGGTCGATGTAGAAGGTTGAATGATGACGATCTGGCTTCAGCTCCGCATAGATGTGATTCCACGACGATCTGGGCGGAAGGTTGAAGCAGAGCAGCAATTTGGGGCTTTTCTTCTTGGTCCCTTGGAGGCTCTTGGATGGAGGCTGCTTCTGCGAAATTGGCACAAAAGGATGCTTATAGTGTTAGGTAAAGGTGGGGGTCGTGGAGGAAGGAAACACCCAAGAGGGGCCGGATTTGAAACCCAGAATCTGAAGTTTCCGTCGGTTGTCGACAGGTGCACTTGCATCTGTCGACAGACAGACTCAGGGATAGAACACAGAGTTCTGTCCTGGGAAAGACTGTATGGATCTGTCGACAGGTACAGTGCATCTGTCGACAGATACACTCAGAATGCAAACCTGAGTTCTGTCTTGAATCACTGTCTGAATCTGTCGACAGGCACTTTGCATCTGTCGACAGCTACACCTCTTGGACAGATTTTTGTGCTTTTTGCTCATGTCTTCAGTGCCTCTTCAATGCTCCATCTTTCATGCTTGTGCACCTACATGAAAACACATTGTTAGTGATATACATTGTATGATTTGGCAATGTTTAACTCAATCACTTTCATGTGTTTTTCATGTTAGTTAGCACATCAATTTTGCATTAAATCAATGTTCAAGGATGTTAATGTGATCATCAAAAACATGATATATGGAAAACCAACAATCTCCCCCTTTTTGATGATGACAAAACATTCAATTGATGCATATATTGATGTTCTCCCCCTTTTGACAACATACAAAAAGCCAAGTTATGCACATTCATACAAGAAGCCAAGTTATGCACATTGGAGACAATATAGCATGAACTGTGTTTGCATTGATTGATCATTGAAGTTTCACAGTACATTGACAAACATTACATGACTCAATAAAGATCAAAAACAAGCAAAAAGACAAGACAAGTGAGACTAATTCCCAGCTAGGACTCTTAAAGACCTCTAATGACCCTGAGACCCTCTATTCATTGTCATGTCCAGCAGGAGGAGGGTGACGGGATCCATCTCTCTCGGAGTAGAGGTGGTCAAGCCGATTATGTAACGTGTTGAGGCGAGCGTCCACTTGATCAAATCTTGACGTCATGTGAGCAAATCCTGAGTTCATTTCTCGATGGATTTGTGCCAAGTAATCACGAATGGATTGTTGTGGAGGCACAGGTACACCATCAACCTCTTGAGCTTGGTCAGGCATTTGCTCATCCTGAGAGTCTTCATCACTGCCTTCATTTGCTTCATCATCTTCATTGTCTTCTTCACCAGTTGACATGTCAGCTCCTTGTGGTTCCTTTCCCTTGAGAGTCCTTGTGACGACGCCGTCTACAATCTTGTAGCCCATGCGGTTGGCGGCAGTGAGGTCAAAGGCACTTCGGGATTTTAGTGAGATGAGCTCACTTGGAGGGATAGGAATTCCAAGGAAATAAGAAGAGAAGTGATGGGGCAAGCATATGGCATTGATCTTTTGGTGTTAGAGAAACACCGACGGATAAGGCTTATCATGAGTTCAGGCAGGTTGATTGCGTCACACTTGAGGAAAAGATGAACAAGGATTTGTGGACCTCGGTGACTAACTCTCGACTTCCATCCTTCGGGACGATCAAGGTAGTGAATATGTGATGGATCATCCGGATCAAAGGAGGAAAGGAGTTGGCGTTGAGACGAGCAATGTCCTTGGTAGTGTCATAGGGTTCCAACGTGAGAAGCTCATAGTACTCAGAAGCAGAGGGATTGTAGTTGAAGATTTCAACTCCTGAGTTCGGAATTTCAAGGGCTGTGGAGAGAAGATTGGCGGTGAGGCGAAAACGAGTGCCTTTCACCGAAGAGTAGAGATCTCCCTGATCGGAAAGCCCTAGATTATTGTAGAACTCGGATACGGCAGATGGAGAGTATTGCAAGTGGGAGTAAGAAGGATGTCCCCCTTGAGTGTCAAAAAGGGTAGGAGTGAGGGGAACATCGGTGCTAAGGACTCGAAGTCCACATACCGGGATTGGACAATCTTCTTGAAGGTGCCGGTGGGTCGGATAAGACGGAGACCTTGAGGAACGATGAGTTCCGGCATCCGATCCTCACGATGCTTGCTGCGGCGTTCGGAAGGAGCCCTGGAGCTTTCTCCGGCGTCCGTCGGAGCGCGACGACGGCGAGAGATAAGCTTCGACTTGGGTGCCATCACAGAAGGAAGGATGAGAATGGTGTGAAGGGAGAGGAGGGATCCCAGACGAGGAGCAGCAGGATCGTCGGAGACGGAGCCCTGAAGGGGGAAAGATAGGGGGTTTGGAGAGGAGGAGGAGGGAACAAGAGAGGAAGGGTGAGAATGGGTCGTGGGTGGCCTTAGAATGGGTTTAGAGGGTTTTAAAGAGAGGCCCCACGAAAAAGGATGTGAACCGGCGCGAGGGTTTGGTTCAAAAACGGATCTGCGCCATCGTCTGTCGACAGATGACAGTCTATCTGTCGACAGATAGCTCCTTTTTGGTGAAAACTTGATTTTTGTCAAAATTTTTCAAAGGGACAAGTGTTCATTTGTTGTTTTAAGGCAAAATGGGTGTATGTGCAAGACAAAAATTCATATCCATTAAGATGAAGACATGACACAAATCTAAAATGATTTTGAATTAGAAACGATGTTCTTTAATTAGATCATGAGGAACACATTTCACAAAAGCCAGTGAAAATTAAATAACTCTTTTGATTAAGGCCGTTGAAGAAAAACATGCATTTAAATAGAGATGATAGTCAGATGACAATTGAATTAAATGGCCACAAGAACGTCTTACCAAAGAAACACATTAGACTTGACATAAAAAATTTCGGAGGCTTCACTCTATTTCTGGTATGGTTTTAGAAGGATAAGCAACGAAGATGGAAAAGAGTGGCAATGTGGAGCACTTTCACTTTTTCATGTGAAGGTAGACATTTGTGATGCCAATACCTCCAGTTACTCAATGTGAGTGTCCATCAAGCCATTGTATAGAGATAATGAAACAACCTTTTGACGCGAAGACCGACATTTGTGATGCCCATGTCCCCGGTTACTTAGTCATTTTCATCATTGCTCTACCTCCATCCCATAAAGAGATATAAATTTGATTGAACCGAAGAAATAGGTAGCTTTTCTCCCCTTTTTTTTTTATTATTTTTGTCAAGTACATGAGATTTCTTTAGGCAAGTTGTAATGTAGGACGTCGAATTCAAGAGCTTTCTGATTTTTCAAATCATTTTAGATTCATGTTCAACGACAAGGGAGTTATTCAAAGGAGATGTTTAAAAATCATTTGGTTTGCTCATTGTGTTCAAAATGATCTAAAAAACTTAATCAGGTCATGTATCAAACAACATTTAGACTTGGTTCATGACTTTGACATGAAGTGGATATGAAGGTTATATTGCACACAAACAACCAAGGTTTACCTTTAAATCAAGTAAGGAACACTTTCTTGAAAAGTATGAAGAAGGAGTTGGAAAATAAGGGAGAATGTGTGTATCTGTCGACAGAAGGAATCTGTCTGTCGACAGATGCACACAGACTGAGGAATTGAGGTTCCTGCCAGAACAAGACTGATTGAACTGTCGACAGATATAATGTGTCTGTCGACAGATATGAACAGAGTGGATTTTCTGGTTTCAGATTGATTGCACTTTAAGTTCAAGGAAGTGAGAATTCAACAAGAAGATGTATGAAGAGCTTCCTCAAGAAAATACTCATCTATCCTTAACTCACTCCCCCATAGTGTGTGCACGTGTTGACACAACATCCAAGCAAGGATTCACACAAGCATTTGATACAAGTCAACATGTTCATGAAGGGAAAGTCATACACAAGCACATGATCACAGAAAAGTATTGTTTCAAGGAGTTAACATGATAAAATGTAAGGAAACTAAAATCCTATGTGAAGTACAAGACCTTTATATGCAATGGGACTATGGATACTTGGCGGAGAATGTTTTCTCACGCATGATGATAGTTTCCAAACAAGCCGAACTTGTTCTTCCACAGTTCACCATTTGATATACCACATAGTCATTACACATAAAGAGCATGTACTCCAAAATGGATAGTCAGTTTCATTACATTTTACACAAACCCAATTCTCTTCTTAAGGATGTGAATCTATCTTCAGACAAGGGTTGGTGAAAATATCAGCCAATTGTTTTTCTGTGGGAATGAAAATAAGTTCCAAGGTTTTATTGGCAACTTCATCTCTCAAGAAATGATGACGGATTTCTATGTGTTTAGTCCTTGAGTGTTGGACAAGGTTTTTTGAAAGGTTGATAGCACTTGTGTTGTCACATAGGATAGGTGTGCATCCAATTTGAACATTATAGTCAGCTAACTGACTTTTGATCCACAACACTTGAGCTGCACAACTTCCTGCAGTGACATATTCTGCCTCTGCAGTGGAGAGTGCAACGAGTGTTGTTTCTTGGATGCCCACGAAACCATGCAACCGCCAAGTAATTGGCAATATCCACTAGTACTTTTTCTATCATTTTACATCCAGCATAATCAGCATCAGAATATGAGATCAAATCAAAACTACTGCCGCTGGATACCAAAAACCCAAATTGCATGTTCCGGAGAGATATCGGAAAATTCTCTTGACTGCAATTAAATGGCTTTCCTTTAGACTAGATTGATATCTAGCACAAAGGCAAACACTAATTGAATATCCGTCTACTTGCAGTAAGATAAAGGAGTGAGCCAATCATACCTCGGAAGTGCTTTGCATCTACCGTTTTACCTTTCTCATCATTTTCTATTTGATGCTTGTGCTCATTGGGGTGGAGGCCGGTTTAGCTTGCTCAAACTGAAATCGTTTGAGAAGCTCTTAACATACTTTTCTGATTTATGAAGAATCCGTCCTTATGTGTTTTACCTGCAAACCAAGAAAGAATTGAAGCTCCCCCATTAGACTCATCTCAAATTCACTGTGCATGTTGTTTAGAAAATTCTTCACACAGTGAAGGGTTAGTAGAACCAAATATATATCGTCCACATAAACTTGAACAACAATTATGTGATTGCGAACCTTCTTAGTGAAGAGTGTTTGGTCTACTTTACCTCTTGAGTAGTTCTTGCTTACCAGAAAATTGCTTAGTCTATCATACCAAGCTCGAGGTGCCTGTTTCAAACCATAAAGAGCTTTGTGCAATTTATACACATGGTTAGGCATTTCAGAATTTCAAAACCTGGTGGTTGAGAGACATAGACTTCTTCTTTGATATAGCCATTTAAGAAAGCAGTTTTAACATCCATTTGATAAAGCTTGAACTTATGGGAGCATGCAAATGCCAATAAAATTCTAACTGCTTCTAACCTGGCTACAGGAGCAAATGACTCTTCAAAGTCTATACCAAACTCTTGACTATACCTTTTGCTACGAGTCTTGCTTTATTTCTGACCACTTTTCCTTCTTCATTAGTTTATTCCTAAACACCCATCTAGTTCCTATGATAGAGATTTCAGGGGTTTTAGGAACTAAACTCCATACATTATTCCTTTGAAATTGACCAGTTCCTCATGCATAGCATCAATCCATGAGTTGTCTTTTAAGGCTTCTTCAACATTTTGGGTTCCACTTGAGAAACAAAGGCAAAAAGATCATGTTCAATTATTTTTCTTACTTGAGACCTCGTTTGAACAGAATCAGTTAAACTACCTATCACATCATCAAGTGGGTGATCTTTGGAATACCTCACATTTGTGATTGTTGAAGGGCCGGGAGTATCTTGTCCTTGAGGAATTTGATCTTCTGAGTGTCGATCTTCAGGAGGTTCACTTTTCTGTGGATTCTCTTCAAGTGTTTCATCTGGTTTTCTGAATGCATTTCATCATCTTCATCGTAGTCCCTGTGAAGATATCCACCTTTGGTCTTGGAATCTTCTTCAGATTTGTCTTTTGCTTTGACTTGAAGATCCTTAAGTGATGTTCCTTCATCCTCTTTTTCAGTCCTGTAATATTCAAACAGTTAGATTTGGCATAAGTCTCATCAAAGATGACATGTGGAGTTTCTTCCACAGTGCGTGTTTTATTGTTAAACACCCTATATGCCCTAGAGTGTTCTGAGTAGCCTAGAAAACACCTTGATCACTTTTGGCTTCAAATTTATCTAAATCAGATTTATCATTGTTATGAATAAATACCTTTGAGCCAAAACTCGGAAGTACCCAAGGTGGGTTTCTTACCTTTCAACACTGGTAGGGGGTTTTCTTTATCACAGGTCTTACCATGGCTCTGTTTAGAATGTAGCACGAAGTGTTCACTGCTTCTGCCCAAAACCTTTTGGAGAGTTGGCCTTCAACCAGAAGAGTGCGAGCCATTTCCACCAATGTTCTGTTTTCCTCTCCACTACTCCTTTTTGTTCTGGA
>JACBKR010003970.1:0-26621 GCA_014218235.1 Colocasia esculenta
TTCCCTCATCTCTTTTCTGGAATGACGAATTGTGGGCGTGCCAGACTGTTTACGGGAAACAGACAAGATTTATTTTGCGAGGAGTATTGGGTGCGAACCCTGATACCCTCGAATTTCATTTCATTTATTTTCCGCGTGCGCTCGCGTTCAGGGCGATTGGAGTGGTCGTGTACTGGACCGTTCCCCACCGACCGAAGTCGATGTTTCATTTACATCGAGTATAACACTCGAATACCTTCGAATGCGTAATGTTTATTAAAACCGTATGCCGAAATTTAAAGAAGAAAAGGCAGATGACAAGCAAATTTCCACAATTTTATTCAAGCATGTCATGTCATTTATATTTATGACATTTACAATTGCGCCTTTAATGGGGTTTTGTACCTCCACTGGGCGTGTATACAACAAGTCGTGTACATGACGTCGACGACAGGGTGTTTTGCCTCCGTCGGACGTTTACATGGTAAGGAGTACATTTTTGTTACTAGTGGGGTGTTTGTGCCTCCACAAGGTAACATGCCTCTACGTATGTCTTTTTGTGACACCGGAGGACTTAAACAGGAGCCTCGACGTATGTCGTTTTTATGACATCGGAGGACTTAAACATGCGTCTCGACGTGTGTCGTTTTATGACACCGGAGGACTTAAATATGGCCTCGACGTGTGTCGTTTTATGACACCGGAGGACTTGAATATGCCCTCGACGTGTCCGTTTTATGACACCGGAGGACTTTAAACGGCCAACGGGGGTCTTGTAACAACCTGTGGCGTCTCTATGCGGGCGAGCGCAGAGAAGCCCAGCCACGGAGACAAAGCACCAACGGGTGTCGAAGACCTTTCCCGACACGTGCGGCCTATATAAGCTCACGCACGGACCAGTTGCAGGCGTCGCTCGGGATCTTTTGGCCGAATGGCGCAGCCTTGAATCGTCTTCTGTGTGTCTCTGTGTCCGCGTCTTTGAATGTGGGTATGCCCCCCTATTTATAGGGTTCGTGGGGGGCATACCGGCGGGGGTACCCTCCCCGGCGGGGGTCTTCAGGCTCGAGCGTCGAGGACGGACGCGAGCGCCGAGACTGGGCGCGAACCGGCGAGGGTGCTGGAGACGGGGCAGACAGGCGGAGGGGGGCCGCCAGTCAGGGGGCCTGACCGACGGCCCTCCCTGCTGGCGCGGGGGCCGAACCGGCGCCCCCCTTGCTGGCGGGGGGGCCGAATCGGCGCGCCCCCCTGCTGGCGGGGCTGAACCGGCGGCCCCCTGCGCTAGGGGGCCGAACCGGCGGCCCCCCTGCGCCAGGGGGCCGAACCGGCGGCCCCCTACAGGCGCGCGGGGGCGACCGGCGGCCCCCCTCACTGGCGGGGGGGCTAACCGGCGCCCCCCCTGTGCAAGCACGGGGGGCCGAACCGGCGGCCCCCTCACTGGCGAGGGGGCTAACCGGCGCCCCCCCCCCCCCCCTGAGCGGCGCGGGGGGCCGAACTGGCGGCCCCCCCTCACTGGCGAGGGGGCTAACCGGCGCCCTTGGGGCCTCCTTTGGCCCACCACCTATATAAGTGGGGCCTCCCGTCATTTTCTCCGCACTGTCCGGGAGAAGACTTGGGAGATAGCTCTGTGGGCCTCCCGTGGTTGGTTCGATGGTTGACGGCCGTGCCGCGCACGTGCATCCGTGCACCGCCTGTGCTTCCTCGGCCGTCCCACGTGCGTTTGCTCTCGTTTTTGAGGGACACGTGCATCCGACTCCTCGGGACTTTTCGGCTTCGGGCGCGACTTCGAACTCCGCTCCGGGCGTGGGTTTTTTGACACCCAGAGTACGTGCCTTTCGCTGATGAAGACTTCTTGGGTTTCTCGCTCTTGGATCACCCCGGTTTGGCGCGAGTACTCGGACTTGTCTGTTTCTGGCGTCCGAACGGGGGAGACCGGGGGTTTGTTCCCGGTTCCCCCAGGGCGTATTTATCGCCCGGGATTCGTTTAAGCCCCGATATTTTTCGGGTTCAACACCGGTTCTGGCCTAAATTGACCAATTTCGGCTGGAATCGACTGGAATCGTTCTAATTCAGATCGGAATCAGCCCTGTCCAATCCAGGGGCCCGATCCGATCCTCCTTTCCATGATCACCCTGCCTAAGTCTTCGGCCACCATGGAACTAAGTAGATGGCTTGTCGTTAATGAGAACGGCGAAAACAGCTGAGAAGACACAATCCTTAATCAATCCTATCCATCTTTCACTGAATCCCATTCTTTCCAACATATGCAACAAAGAGAACCAACTAACCTTGTCATATGCCTTCTCAAAATCCAGCTTCTAGACTAACCCCTTCCATCTTTGTTGTTTCAAAGCAAATAAGTAGTCATACGCCACCAAAAAAATGTCAAGAATGTGTCTGCCTTTGATAAAAGCACCCTGGACATGTTCCACCAACCTATCCATCACCGAAGCCAACCTGGAAGCTAGCACTTTAGAGAAGATCTTATAAGTGCTGTTCAGCAAACTAATAGGTCGGAAATCAGAAAATCGAGCTGCAATTTTTTTCTTCGGGATCAACACAATATGAGTCTTGTTAATGCCTCTCAAATGAGCCCTGCGCTCTTGGAATTCCCCCATAGCCGCCAACAAATCCTCTTTCACTATATGCCAACACTTCTGGTAAAAAGCCACTGCAAAACGATCGGGCATAGAAGGCAGAATTGACCGATCTGAATTGGGGTCGATTGATTCCGGATTGGCCATGGCCGATCCGATTCTTGGGGGGGGGTACCCCTTAAATTTAATAGAATCCTGGCCGAATCGACCAGAATTGGTCCGAATCGGCCAAGTTTATTTGAAATTGGTCTGGATCGGCCGATTCAAGAGCTAGATGTATGCTTATTTACTTGAACATCATTTAAATAAATGTTTACATTTACTATTACATGTAAATAAGAAAGTACCCCTCATTTGAATCCAATAAAAATATATAGAAAAATCATATATCTTATTAATAAAAGTCAACTCTCCCATTTAAGAAGAAAGTTATTGTGGTTTATTTGAATGAAATTTTTAATTAAGCCAAATTATGGGGGATTATAAAGTCGGTGTTTTGATAAAATCATCAAAATCTCGATTTTCTTCTTAGATCGGAGAGTTGACTTTTTGATATTTTTATTAGATTCAAATGGAGGGTACTTCCTTCTTTTCACTTAATATCTTAAGTAAATGAAACTACAAATATAATATTTACTTAAATGAGTTTAGGTAATAAAATATCGTCATTGACATTGCTCTGTATTGTAATGGGTAATAAGGTACGATAATTATCATTGCTCCATATTGTAATGTTACTTGCATGTGACTTTTACAAAATTGTGAAGTTCTTGAGTTTATTGATTTTTTTTTTCATTTTTCCTTATTCTTTCTGATTTTTTACAACATTTTTTTAAAAATAATTAATATTTTAATTTGGCCGATCCAGGATTGACTAGATTTCCAAAAGCCGATCCGCCAATCTGCCAATCCGATCTTGATCCGGATTGAGATCGACCTGGACCGATCAGGGGTCCGATCCGATTCTGCCTTCTATGACATTGGGTTCCGGAGCCTTGTCCCCGGCCAAAGCAAAAACAGCCCTATGCACATCCTCCTCCGAGCACACTCCTTGGGTTATTACTGCGCAACACGAGAACATAACACCGTGGTTTTAGGGCTCATTAGATTTTCACGGTGCCCTTGGTATTATGAAGCTAAGGTTCATAGGGCTTACTTCTCTGAGCCGTACAAAAAAGACACATCATATGTTTTCTTTAAACTCCAAGAACTAATTACAAGGTTGCAAATGGACTCTATAAACTTAGTCTATTTAGAACTAGATCTATACTTGCAGATTATTAGGTTTATACTTTATGGAGTTGTATACTTGTACACAAAAGCTTTTTACCTATGCTTGGGGTATTATAAATCTCTTGCAACATAAATTTGACTAGGTAGCACATTGTCAAGTACACATTGGGGGAGTCTAGTTGTAAAAAGGTCTGTCTGCACTGTAGAATCATTTTTGAAATCTGATCTGGGAACTTACTGAACAGTCACTCTGTTTGTCTTTGTTGGAGAATTTTTTTATCCTATGTCCCTTGTATGCTTTTTAAAGTGAGTCAGCTGCTGCTATGACATGAAAATTTAAGCTATGGTTTTGTTGTTGTATACAACGAAACAGGATGGGGATTTATTAAATTCAACAAGTTATAAACTCCAGATGGGATGGCCAAAAGTGTCACCTAATGACCTAATTTAGTGAAGAACACAAACATGATAATGCTATCTACAGAAATCATCACATTAACAACCACAGATCCCAGGAAATTGCTCAGATAGGGAATCCTATTTGACTTTTGGATGCTGAGATGCATGTGTGATAAGACTAACACATCGTTCGGAACTTTGGAAATGAGTTTTGAGATATTTTGGGCTGCAAAATCTCCGACAAAATCTCTCTTTTCCAAATGTTTTTGGGCGGCTACGGTTTGCGTGCAAGGGAGATTTTGCAGGGAGGAGAGAGATAGAGAGATGATATTTTCTCTCTCCGCTGCAGAAAAGCAGGTGTGTGCTTGCTTTTGGGAGATTTTGGGCACAGACGACAGAGTTGAACTCATCAGCGTGCTAAAGGCGACGAGAAAATTTATTATTATTATTTTTTTTCTGCACTTTCGCGGTGGTGCACGAGCGATGAGACCTTGTCGCTTGCTTCGCGAAAGGTACGGGCGACGAGGCCCGAAATCTCCTGCCATCTAATTTTTATTGGAAAAGTGGTTTTTTGAGATTTTGCCTTTTTACACCACATTTCCAAATAGTGCCTAAGAACGATAAGATTAGGAATGACCTTCTGTGAGGACTTGGAGATAGCTCCAATTGATAGGAAAGTGAGAGAAAATATGCTTAGGTGGTTTGGAGTCTTTGGACATGTGTGCCGTCGTCCTGACTCGGTGCCAGTTAAAAGATAAGACCAAATCTTA
Organism: Colocasia esculenta; assembly: GCA_014218235.1. NCBI lineage: Eukaryota > Viridiplantae > Streptophyta > Magnoliopsida > Alismatales > Araceae > Colocasia > Colocasia esculenta. Next base: position 4,976 of record JACBKR010003970.1, read on the forward strand.
GTGGATGCCGATAGAAGAGCTAGGGGAAGACCTTAGATGAGATGGTGTGATGTTATTACTATTAGGAAGGACTTGGACTTCTTGAGTTTAAACACGAATATAGCACTTGACAGAAATTTTTGGCGGAAAAAGATTCATATAGTCGACCCCAAATAATGAGATAAGGCTCTGATGATGATGATGCTTGTGGGGACGCGGAAAGGATTTTTCGAACCTTCGGTACATGTATGCATATTTATCCATTTTTTTAGGAAAAAAATATGCGTGCATGTATATCTATGCATGGGCGTGCCAGATTGTTTAAAATAAACAAACAAAATTTGATATTTATGAGGTGCATCGGGTATAGACCCTAAGCCCTCTAACATTTGCATATATGTATATTTATTCCGCGCGCGTCCATTTTATCAGGCGATTGGGGTGGTCGTGTACTGGACAATTCTCCACCGACTGGAGTTGGTGTTTTATTTACATCGGGTGAAAACCCGAAGACCTTTGATATGTTACGTTTGTTAAAAGACCTTTCCGAAATTAGGAAATTATAGATGGCATTTTGGAATCCACAATCATTTTCCAATATATATTTTTTTATTTTGCATATATGTCCTTAATGGGGTGTATGTGCCTCCATCAAGTGTTTACATAAGTCATGCCTTCGCATACGTGTTATTTTAAAACACGGAATGACTTATTTACAAAATATCATGGTCTATATATAGATCTGCAGTGCCTTCTTCCTTCCAGTCACGGTCTCTCTCGCCGGAGCACGGACGGAACACTGGCGGAGCATGGGCCAGACGAGGAGACCACCAAAGGTACTCTCCCAAAACTCCTTCAAGTCCAAAAGTTCAAGCTTCTTCGGAATCCTCCCTTTTTTTTTCAGAATTCAGATCCCCTTTTGATGGCCCCTACCCCATATTTATAGGGGTTTGAGGGGGCCAAGGGGTGCTGCGGCCCCTTTGGGCCTTTTGGCACCAAAAACCCCCTCGCTGGGGGGGTGCGCATGGGGTGTTCTGCGCCGGAACACCCCCGCGGGGGCTGTCTACGCAAGGGAACACCCCTGTTCTGTGTGCCGGAACACCCACACAGAACCACCCTGCGGGGGGTGGTTTTTTGCACCTAAACACCCCCGCGGGGGGTGTCCTGGCCGGGCCAGCTATAAGTGTGGGCCCCCGGGGTCTTCTTTTGCCCATTTGACCTCCGTTTGGCGCTGTTTGACGTTCGTTTGCAGCCGTTCTGATGCCGTTTGTTTCTGTCTTTGAACGCCGGGGCTGTTTCGTCCGCCTGGACACGTGCACGACATGCGCACTGTTGGACGTTTGACCTTGCCCGGTAGAGGGCACATATCTCGCCATGTCGGACCATCGAACGTCGCACTTAACATGTCATCCGAATTAAATCGGACTAAAATATGCATTCGAACCTGTTTATCTCAGGTCAGGTGTTCGAAATGGAGAAGATCGGGGGTTTCTCCCAAAACTCCGTACCTTTTCGGGCGGATTTATCACCCGGCCTTTGTTTAAGTCCCGGTATTTTTCCGGGTTCAACAATGCTCTATCATACTCTCTATATATTCAACAAAACTAGTTTTACGTTCTTTGCTATGCATTCATCCAGTTTCCTTCCAGTCTTCACAGTCCTCTTTTAAGGACCTCCAAAGAGAAACTTAACAGGCGCTTCTCTTTTTATGATTAAAATTCCTCGAGAATCTTCATAACTAATAACATGTCAAGTGGTTCTTCATACTAGTCGAGTGGATTCATGACTCAGAATCCACCAAAAATGATCTGAGTCCCATAACACAGAACATGTCAGATCGATCCATCAGAATATGGACAAAGCTCCAAACCATGTAAAACCTTTTTTTTACAGATTTTATCCCCTACTACTGTGATTTTCACAATCTCTCTAAAACAATCATTTGATATGCTGTTCTTGTCACAACATTATGTGCCAAATAATGCTGCTTTAAATTGTCTGTTCAGCCATTCTTATTTTTGAGAATTTTAGGATGTTGCTCCAGGTATGTCTGTTTTTATTCCTGCCTATGCATTTTTTGGATGGCCTTTGAAAGTATTTATTCTTCTATGTGCAGGAAACTTTTTGTTATGTCTTAAGCCTGATATCTCAGGATTCCTTCAGCAGACAGGAAAACAAATTGCAGTAAATTGGTCAGAGGATATTGTAGGTGGTAAAATTGTTCCTCTTTCAGGAATATTTGACAACCTAAGCTACAAGTTCAAGAAAGCTTTTGGTGTTGCATCAATAAAATCCTCCCTCAGTACTGTTCATTGTCCGCTAATTGTTGAAGGCCGCTATGTCTCTGATATGCATTTCTTGATTTGCATCATTGGAAGGGATGTGCCCAGCATTGAGACTCCAAATTTTGGAGATGCATATGAGACCGAGGCTCCACGGTTCACATTTCAAAAAGAAATTTTTATTTCTCCCACTGTTCAGGTCTCTAATTTTTTACAAACTGACATACTTGTAGTTCTAACTGAAACCTCTCCTGGTAAGCTTCAATACTATGATCAACATCTCTGCTTAGTTTATGTTGTTTAGAAAGAGTGAACTCAACAAATATGGTTTTCATTCACAGATACATCCATTAATAAGGATTGTGCTGATGTTGGAAAGCATGCTATAATTCCATGTGGATCAAGCACTTATTTCTATGCAAATCCGGCATCCATATTTTTTGTGGTTACATTAACTGCATTTAATTCTAAATGCAAGCCTGTGGACAGCAGTGAATGTGTCAAGAAGCTGCACAAGCAAAAAACTGAAACCCATTATTTTGATATTGAGCTGACTTTCACTGGTGGAAAATACTTTGCTTGCTTACGATTGACAAGCGGAGACAAGGGTATTTTGGAGGTAATTTGCTTTTTCCTTTTAGCTTGGCTGTTCCTTTTGTACTCACATGGTCGATAGTGCTGATATACACTGCTAGTAGAGCGGAAATATATTGAATAGTTTTATTATTATTATTATCGTCTTACCCAATCCCGCTTGGATTAAAATGGTGTTGCAGTCTGCAAATTATTGGCCTAAGGATATACATTCATTATATAATATATCTACATATGTACATTTATTCTTTAATTGACACTTAGTTATGTTAGAATGCTTCTGACAGTATGAAATGCTTGTATGTACTGTTATGAGATTCTTTTTATCATTTGGATGGTGCCAAATTTTATTTTCTATTTTGGTTGATCTGAAATAATCAGGGATGAGAATTGATTCTAATCAAACGTTGGTCCATCCGCAGCTCAGTCTCTTTTTGCACTCCATCTTGTGAACTTTAGATTTTTTTTTCTTTTCCACTTCAGACTTATCTTGTTAATTGGCATTGTTGGAAAAATGGAGTTGGTATGGCAATACAGATAGAAATCATGAATATTGAGGTTACTTCTCTCTGTCAAACTCAGTTGCTCTTTTTGGTGGGTGTTGAAGCAATTTTATAAATAAATATATATATATATATATACATATATATATAATATATAAAATAGGGGGATGAACACTCGGTGGGAGGCCCACCAGGGCGCCCGCACGCGCCCGTGGGGCGCCCACCGGGACCCCGCGTGCGCCCGGTGGGGCGCCCACCGGGACCCGGTGCGCGTCCGGTGGGATGCCCACCGGTGCGCCCTGGCGCGCGGCGCCCGGTGGGGCGCCCACCGGGACGCCTGCGCGCGTCCGGTGGGTTGCCCACCGGCGCGCAACAGCGCGACGCGCTGCACCATGGTGCGCCCACCGGCCTGCGCGCGCACGCGCCCGGTGGGGCGCCCACCGGGGCGCCCGCATGCGCGCCGGTGGGGCCCCCACCAGGGGCCGCATGCCCGGTGGGCTGCCCACCGGGGCTGCGCGCCTGTGGGCCCCACCGCGGGTGCCAAACGCACCGTTGGGCCTCCCACCGGCCCTCTCTCTCCCGAAATTACAAAAAAAAAAAAAAAACACAGAAACAGAACTTACCTGGTGGAGGTTCCCCCGGTGTGTCTGATGGAATTTCTCCCGGTGGGAGTCCCACCTCCTCTCTCAATCCCCTATAAACGGAGGGGAGCTCCAAGAAGAAGGAGACTTTTTTTCCCCGGAAGTGCTGAAAATGCCAAGTTTGGGGAGTTCTGAACCCCAACTGGACACTTGAAGATTTGGAGGCTTTGGAGCCTGCTCTAGTTTGAACAGGAGAGAGCTCGCATGCCTCTTACCTGTTCTGATTTTTTTTTAGAAAAAAAGAATAACCCCATGACGGGGTAAATTGCACATACCCTCATGTCGGGGTAAATTGCAAACATACCCCTCATGATTGGGAAAATTGCAGAGATACCCTCATGTCTGGAAAATTGCAGAAATACCCTCATGTCCGGGTAAATTGCAAACATACCCCTCATGATTGGGAAATTGCAGAAATACCCTCATGATTGGGAAAATTGCAGAAATACCCTCATGTCTGGGAAAAATGCAAACATACCCCCATGACTGGGAAATTGCAGAAATACCCTCATGTCCGGATAAATTGCAAACATACCCCCCATGATTGGGAAAATTGCAGAAATATCCCCTTGTCAAGGAAAAATTGCAGAAATACCCTCATGACTGGGAAAATTGCAGAAATACCCCCTTGTCAAGGGAAATTGCAGAAATATCCCCCTGTCAAGGGAAAATTGCAGAAATACCCCCATGACTGAAAAATTGCAGAAATACCCCCTTGTCAAGGGAAATTGCAGAAATATCCCCATGTCAGGGAAAATGCAGAAATACCCCCATGACTGTAAAATTGCAGAAATACCCCTGTCAAGAGAAAATTGCAGAAATACCCCCCTTGTCAAGGAATTGCAGAAATATCCCCATGTCAAGGGAAAATTGCATAAATACCCCCATGACTGGAAAAATTGCAGAAATACCCCTTGTCAAGAGAAAATTGCAGAAATACCTCATAACTGGGAATTGCAGAAATACCCCCAATGACAGGAAAAATTGCAGAAATACCCGATCTGGGAAATTACATAAATACCCCCGAGATTAGAATTACAGAAATGTCCCTCAGAAGGTTTCAAACCCAAAAAACCTTGAGAGGGAAAATTGCATAAGTGCTCCCGCTTGTGAGAAGTCATTCAAGCCACGTTCGAACTTCACGAAAGTCAACTAAATGCCATCGAAGTTCAGAATTGCACGAAAGTCTTTTCAAAGGAAGAAGCTATACAAGGTCCATGCCGTTCACCTTGACTCGGTGGAGCGGGACCCACGTCACTTCTCTGAAGCGGCGTGCGCTCCTCCTGAGTCCGGTTTATGCTGACATATTGGGATTGTCAGAAATGACAAATATACCCACCAAGTCATGAGATGATTGCAAAGCCCCAAGAATGTCAAAAAATGACAGAATGCCAAGAAATGGCAGAAGCATCCGGGAAGTCAACAATGACGGAAATACCCGAGACTGCTCGGAAAAAGCCAAGAAAGGCAGAAATGTCTGAGGAGTCAATAAATGACCGAAGCACTCTGGAATGCCAAGAAATGGCAGAAATGTCCGAGAATGTCAAGAAATGACAAAAATGCCAGGAAATGGCAGAAGCACTCAGGGGACGTCAACAAATGACGAAATACCCTAGACTGCTCGAAAAATCCAAGAAATGACAGAAGCACTCAGGGAATGTCACAAATGACGGAACACCCGAGATTGCTCGGAAAAGCCAAGAAATGGCAGAAATGTTCGATAATGTCAAGAAATACAGAAAATGCCAAGAATGGCAGAAGCACTCCGGACAAGTCAACAAATGACAGAATACCCGAGACTGCTCGGAAAAGTCAAAATCATATGGCAGAAATGTCCGAGAGGTCAGAAATGACAGAACAGACATAGAATGCCAAGAAATGGCAGAAGCATCCGGGCAAGTCAACAAATGACAGAAATACCCGAGACTGTTCGAAAAAAGCCAAGAAATGCGGAAATGTCTGAGAATGTCAGAAATGACGGAAATCGCTCGAAGATATCAACTGATGTTAGAAGGTCTACAAAGGCCAAGAAATGACAGAGGTGCCTGGAAATGTCAAAAAATGGCAAGGAGCCCTTGAACGGTCATAGATACAATGCTGTCCAAATCTCCTCCAGAAAGGGTAAAAGATTGCAGCGAAATCCCAAAAGGGGTACAAACTTGCAGAAACTTGACGTGACCACAAAGCAACCACAATGGTCCGACAGTGATCATCTTGGCGATCCAACGGTCTGATCGTGATGAATATTCAGATCCAACGGTCTGATCGTGATGATATTCAGATCCAACGGTCTGATCGTGATGATATTCAATCCAACGTCTGATCGTGATGATATTCAAATCCAACGGTCCTGATCGTGATGATTCCATCCCACGGTCTGATCTTGATGATGATTCACCAGTGCATGTCCGACCATCGTGATGAAGATGCAAATCAACGATCAGATCGTGATAGGAGCAAGTCCAAAGGGTCCGATTGCGACCGAATGAAATTCTGAAGAGCGATTATATAATCGGCACCATTTGTAAGGTCTTGAACAGCCCAATTGTATTTCAAATTGCATGAGTATAAGCAATGAATACTTCAAATTTCTTTGCAAGAGTATATATCCATGGAGGACGATCATCAGATCAATATGTGTCACAACGAATAGAGACTAAAGGCGTTCTTTGACAGAGAACCAAAGGTATTCGAGTCACCTCGATGAAATTAACACCGACTTCGGTCGGTGGGGAAATGTCCAGTACTCGACACCCCAAATCGCCTGATAAATGAAATTCGTCTGTTTTTAACAGACTGGCACGCCCGCAAAATAGAAAACATCATCAAATTTATCTTTTTCTCTAAAAGATAAAAGATACAAAAGAATATCTCGCGTGTTAAACAGTGGGATTTGTGCAATATGCGAATGATGTGGTATATTAACATTTTCCCCTTACAATTTTTCATTCTTCATTTTGGTTGATGCTATGCTTACCTTTAACTATCATTTTTGTCTTCTCAAGTATTCTTCAATTTGTATCATGTTTTCAAAGGCTTCATCTTGCTGTCTCCACTCTGTGGATCATGGAGTAGACCTTAGTGATGATGATGATAATGATGAGAATGTTAATTATAATCTGTAGAAATTTGGCTGTTGTAGCATGTCTCCCTGCTTAATGGTGTTGACATGTGACAACTCCATTTGAAGTGTATAAATAATTGGTAGTTCTGAATCTTCTGACAACTCCATTCAACAAGTGACGATTGAAGGGTTTGGGATGAACCCATGGGGGACAAGGGTGTCGGATCTAGCATATGGCTGCAGATCCGGGTCTTTTACCTCTTGCCACCAATCTTGGTTATGTTAATTACATCAGTTGATTAACCACCCTTCATTGATTTGGCTATGCTTTAGAAAAATGAAATTGGGCAAGGTCTTAAGACCGGATGGCATACCTATTGAAGTGTGGAAAGGTTTAGGAGACATTGGTATTAAATGGTTACTAAACTTTTCAATAAAATTTTGAAGGAACGAAGAATGCCAGAAGAATGGAGAAAAGTGGTTAGTTCCTTCTATAAAAACAAAGGGGATATTCAAAGCTGTAATAATTATCGCGAAATTAAGCTTATGAGTCACACTATGAAACTTTGGGAAAGAGTAATCGAGAATCGAATACGATGTCTATTTGTATCAGAAAATCAATTTAGTTTTATGCCTAGTAGATCTACTACAAAAGCTATTTTTCTTATTGCGACAGTTAATGGAGAAGTATAGAGAGATGAGAAGAGATTTATATATGGTTTTTTCTTGATTTGGAGAAGGCGTATGATCGAGTACCGAGAGACTTGATTTGGTGGGCATTAACAAAGAAGGGAGTCTCTCAAGGATATGTCGACTTGATTCAGGATATGACGAATGCGTGCTACTACTATTGTGAGAACTATTGCTAGAGAGACTCGTGAATTTCCAGTCACTATAGGTTTGCCATCAGGTTCTGCCCTAAGTTCGTATCTCTTTGCTCTGGTTATAGATGAGGTACAAACATTTGCATGATGATATCCCTTGGTGTAGCTATTTGCGATGATATGTCTTAATTGATGAGAGTATTGATGGTTAAATGTTAGGCTAGAAATTGGAGGCATTTTGGAGTCTAAAGGTTTTAAAATTAGTAGGAGTAAGTCTGAGTTTATGCATTGTAATATAGTAATCAAAGGGTCTTCAAGAGATATAGTTCAATTGATGGTCAAGGTATTTCTAAGGTAGTAGCTTTCGATACTTGGGATCTATCATCTAAGAGAATGGAGAGATTTATGACGATGTGGCACACAGGATTAAGGCAGGCTGGCTAAAATGGAGAAGTGCATCAGGAGTCCTCTGCGATCGTCGTATACCAGTGAAACTTAAAGGAAAGTTTTATAGAATGGCAGTGATGCTTGCTTTATTATATGGCACTGAGTGTTGGGCAGTGCAAAAGAAACACGTTAACAAAATATGTGTAGCATAGATGAGGATGCTGAGATGGATGTGTGGTAAGGTTAAGAAAGATAAGATTAGGAATGATCGCTTCCGTGAGGATTTGGGGATAGCTCCAATTGATAGAAAAATAAGAGAAAATAGACTTAGGTGGTTTGGACACGTGTACTGTCGCCCAAACTCGGCGCCGGTTAAAATATGTGACCACTCGAGCGGATCCCTCCTTAAGGAGGGATTGGGATTGCACAGATAGTGTGCTGTCTACGTAGTACGGCCCCCAACCCCAGCTTGCGGCCTCCCCCCCCCCCCCCCCCCCCCCCCCGACGTTGGAGCCTAAGGAGGCTCGCCGCCACTCTGCCGCCGACCACCTCTTCTTCCTCTCTTTTTCTCTTCTCCTCTTTCTCCCTTCTCTACTTTTTTGAAATTTCTAGATCTAAACTCTAAGGTGTCTCAAGAAGAGTGTTACACCTGTTGGGACCTGGGGTATTGTCCACCTCTTGGAAAACCTTTTTGTGGGTGAAGGAGAATGGTTTCTACTGCCAACGCCGTTGGTTGTCTAAGACTATAAGGTAAATTTTTTTCAAAACTTATAAAAAATATGAAAAAATAGGAAATGTCAATATGTTATAGTTCAATAGATAAGTAGCATTGATAAGATGTTTATGATCATTATTACCCAAAAACCCCAAATTGAACCCTAATTAGAGATTGTCTAATTAATGTAATTATAATGTGCAATTGAGTGACCAAAGCACTCAATTGCATTGATTAGAGTCTGATTGCAGACTCAATTGCATTGCATACTGGTGAGGACACCCGAGCTCGGTTACGGTTCGACCCGACACGTGTCTATCGGCGGAGACGACACCCGGCTACGACTTCGGCATCCATTTGGCTAGAGGACGAGTTGTTATCTTATTGATGTATTTTCCTTTTGTTTAGTACCTCTTTTTGGGGGTTGTTTTGCCCATTGGGCCCCGCGAGGCCTTTCCATTTTCTATGTATTTTGGGATTCGATTTACCCTTTTTGGTCCTTGGGGGTACTTTGGTCCTCCTTTTTGTAAAAGGTACCCTAGGGTTTTGTGTCCCCTCCCCTATTATATGCTTGTACATCCCTTTGGGGAAGGCAATGAAGATGAAAAGTAAAAAACCCCTTGTTGTGTGTGCCGCCGCTGTGAGACCTGCCTCCTTCCTCTCCTTCTTTCTCGGGTGAGACTCCCTAGGCGTGGGCATGTCCCCTCCTTCCCCCACGTTGTCCCGCATCATCTGTTATAGAGCCTCGTCCGCGCGTTGCTGCGTCCGGTGTTCGCGTACCTGTCGCAGGTGTGTGTTGTCGGGACTCGACTGTGCCATCGCCTCGGTCTCGTGTCTTCTTTGCCTTTTCCACCACAAGCTATCAACCCCACCACGCCATCAACCCCACCACGTAAACCCCCTGTTCCTGTTACCTTCCACCTACTGTTCATCTTCCCGACACCCCCGTTCTACTTCTTCTCCACGTGCTCTCTCTCTCTCTCTCTTTCTCTCTCCTGCCACGTCACCTCATCTTCTTCCTCTTCCACGCCTATGCTCACCTGACCGCGGCCGGTCTGTGCTGGGAGCTGCGAAGCTCTCTTTCTCACGCCGGATGCACACACTCCAGGCCCATCGGCCTCACGCCCCAGCTGCTGTGCACGATCCCCAGCCGTACCGCCTTGCTCTACCATCCGCTGCTTCGTGCGCAGCTGCTCTGCACGAGCTCTGCACACCTGGATGCTAGCCGCCCCAGCTTCACACGTTGTGCGTGCGAGGAGCTGGTTCGTGTGCGGCTTGTGCGTGTGGACTCCGGGCCTCGTCGACGCAGCAGCTCTCCCCCGTCGTCGCGCGTCCTCAGTTCAGCAGCGCCCTTGCTCGCACGACCGAGCTCCCCACTGCCGGAGCCAGCCAGCTCCTCCGTCGCTAGGGTCGCGGCCGGCCAGCGCCGCTGCTCGACCCCAGCGCCATCGCCGCGTCCAGGCCGGCCACCTCACCCTCCGTCGCGGCCGGTTCCCAGCGCGCCAGAGCTCAGCGGTTCCCCCCCCCCCCCCCCCTGCGCGACCCTAGCACCGTCGCCACCCAGGTCCTCCGTCGCGACGGCCTTCGCTCTCCTTCCTGCTGTTTCGCCCAATGCGAGGGTTAGGGACAAAAGCGACTGAGCTTTAAGAAGAGGAGGGGCGCACGCCTTTGTGTTGGACCCCGGTGAGCCAGTCAAGCAGTGACCGGTCCACCAGACCGGCCCACCGCTACAGTGCCGCGGCAGACCCAGTCCGGCCCACCTGTTCGTCCTACAGTCAGTGATTTTTGCAATTGTAGCGGATGAATATTCCCGGAGTGGAAGTCGTCAACGAGACTGAGCGTGTTTACTTCAACTCTATCTACCCGTCCTCCCACACGAGTACAGTCAGCCTCGGCGCCCGCGGACTCCCCCACGCCAGTGCCATGTCGCCCAGGTGTCTCGCCGCCACGTACTCGTCGCCCGCGTTTGCGCCCGCGCCCGGCCACTATTGTTCGGAGTTCGCTGCACTGACGATTTCACCTACGGGAGACGACGAGCACCCAGCCAGCAGCAGTTAGTGGACCCTCGTACCCCGTTGTGCGCCTCGCTCTTCAGCGAGTCGTTAGCGCGGATATTTCGCTTCTGTTTACTTGCTTTTCTCGTATGTAGTTTAATTGCCGCCGCGCATGTGTGATAGGATTCCTAGCCAGCATGATTTTGTCACTGTCTACTTGTGAGTGTGAGGTACCATCTTGATTGTATCTGGTAGAGTTGTTAAATGTGGAGCATATTACTTTAGCGTTGGTAGTTCATTTTACAAATTGGGCTGAACTCGTGTCACATTTGCTTCGGCAACTCCCCGATAGTGTAGCTTGCCTTGTCTTGCGCGAAACCTTTTCTTGAAATCTTGTTTGTGACGAAAATTTGCTGCAGAATTAAAAAAAAAAAAATCATATAGTGTTAGTTTGCATGTTTAGTTGCACATAAACCTCAAAACAAAATCTGAAAATCAGTCAAAAAAAATGTCTCACTGCCAGTAGTTGTCTTTGCTTCTGAGGGTAGTTTCTTTTGTGTGTCTCATGCCCACACGTAGCGCTGCGTACCACTTACCAGCGCCAATGTCAGGACCACATCAGGATATGTCTAGCTCTCATGTGCATGCCCACAACACAGGTGTTGACCCTCCTAGAGATCCCACTTTGACCGAGTTAATACATCAGCTTAGGAATGAGGTTAGGAGGATGGAGCAGCGTCTAGGTGACAGTCTAGCTGGTATAGAGGAGCGAATTACGGGATCTGATCGCACCGTTCAAGGAATGGTTGGACGCATTGCTGTTTTAGAAGGGGTTGTTCTCACCCCTAGACAGGAGCAGAACGGGGATCCCTACCCCCAGCGGCAACCACCACCTCCACCTCCCCCCGGGCGGCCACTCCCCCGTGGACCCTGTGTAGAGGAATACCATGGTAGGAATGAGGAGCTTGACCGTGAGTCTTTTGAGGTGATGGATGAATACCCTAGAGTCCCAGTCGCCCATAGGTATTGGAGGTTTGACCGGAGGCATGCTCCGGAATATGAGGATGACTACGGGGCTAATCGTGAACGGGACCAAGACATTTGGAACGCCCGCCTGGAGGCCCCCAGCTTTGATGGCTCCCTAGAGCCACATGTTTACCTTGATTGGGAGGCTAGGGTGGACCGATATTTTGAATGGATGGGCATGTACACCCCCGTCGTGTTTTTTTTGCCCGGACCCTCTTAAGGGGTCGAGCTTTGACCTTTTGGTCAAGCCTAGAGGAACGCTTGGCGCAAAGCTATGAGGGCCTATTGATACATGGCAGGAAATGAAGGCTAGGCTCCGAAGAAAATACTTTCCTATGACTTATCGCCATCGCTTGATTGATCGATGGCAGAACATCACTCAGGGCTCTAGAACTGTTTCTAATATATTGATGATTTGATGACCTCCTGCTGAGGTGTGGAGCCCGTGAGGAAGGGGCTTTGACTCTTGTCCCGATTTCGAAAGGGCTTCACCCGGCCTATCAAGAAGAACTATTCCGCCAGCGTGTTACTACCCTAGACCATGCATATCAAGTTGTGCGCGAGATGGAACAGTCGAATTGGATAGAGATCCTCCCTTCGTGTGAAGCCCTTCCATCAGCGTCCTAATGACCAGCGTTTCACCTCCAGTCTTCCCCAGAGGGCATTGCCCTAGACTCCCTGAGGGCTTGCGCCAAGACCCTATGCCCGCCCTCGTCTTTTCCCCAACAGGGCTGCCCCTGCTCAGCCTCCACTCCCCTCTACTTCTCGTCCCATTCTTGGAGCACCCACCTCACCACGCGAGGATAAGGGAAAGGCTCCTATGAGAGAGACAACTCCGCATGAAGGCGGCTCTCGCGTTCGTTGTTACCGGTGTCATGGTATTGGACACTATGCTCTCTCCTGCCCAACAGGGCTCTGGCCATTGAGACGGTAGATCCTGTTGACCCACACAGCATCCTGTGGATGTGATAATGAAGCAGGAGATGATCTGGCGGAAGAGTTTCTTATGGAGGAAGAAGTGGCTGGACTGTCTAAGCATTAACCCTTGAGGATGCACCTGGTGAGAAAGACTTGGAGTCGTTCGGTGCATCTTAGCCCAGCCTAGAGAGAGCGATGATTGGCGTCGCACATCAATTTTTCAGACTTATTGTCGCCTTAAGGGTAAGGTTTGTCGGGTCATCGTCGACCATGGATGGCAGAGTCAGGTCGGCTGGGTGAGTCGGACCCAGCCGACCCCGACTCGGGTCGGGTCGGATCCTTGGATCCGGCCGACTCCAATGGAGTCTGGCTGACCCTGGGTCGGCCAGGTTTAAAAAAGGTTTAAAAATTGAAAAAAAAATCAGAAAAAATCTAGAAAAATCACAGAAAATCAGGAAAATCACAGAAAATCAGTAAAAATTATTTAAAAACATATAGTAATATAATATTTTGGGTATATCTATAGTCTAATTACACATATGTTCATATTACAATATAGAGCAACGGTAACTATGATACCTTATTTACCTGAATATCATTTTTACTTAAGATATTACATGTAAATAAGGAAGTACCCCCCATTTGAATCCAATAAAAATATCAAAAATCATATCTCTTACCAATAAAAGTTAACTCTCCCATCGAAGAGAAGAAAATCGCAATTTCGGTGATTTTAGCGAAATGCTAACTTTCTAATCTCTCATAATTTAGTCTATCTAAATATTTGATAATTCAATAAACCATATATCACTAAAAATCTAAAGTCCGGTAAAAAAGTCAAACGTGCATATGACTTCTCCAAGGGAGCCACTCTCCTACTGACAGCACTTAGTCTGCTTGAGAGCTCTCAAGATTTGGTCAAACTTAAGTTATCATCACCTAAACTCATGAAATTTTTCACTTTCTAATTGAAAAAGTCTTAGAAAGGGACAATTTTCATGACTTGAGTGTGATAGTTTAGGTTTGACCAATCCTGAGAGGTCTCAAGCAGACTAAGTGTTGTCAGTAAGAGAGTGGCTCCCTTGGAGAAGTCATATGTACGTTTGACTTTTTTACCGGACTTTGAATTTTTAGTGTTCTATATGATTTATTTGAATTATTAAATTTTTAGATAGGCCAAATTATGAGAGATTAAAAAGTTAGCATTTCGCTAAAATCACCGAAATTGTGATTTTCTTCTTCGATGGGAGAGTTGACTTTTTATTGGTAAGAGATATGATTTTTTTGATATTTTTATTGGATTCAAATGGGGGGTACTTCCTTATTTACATGTAATATCTTATTTACTTAAATGATATTCAGGTAATAAGGAGATCCTGAAGCCCTGCCCGAACAGGATCCTGAAGGTAACCTGAGGGAAGCGGTTACACCACATAGAGTTGGGCTGAGTCGCCCGACTCCACCCGATTTCGGTCGACTCACCCCGATTCCATGTAGCTCCATGGGTGGGTCGTTGTTCCACCCCCCAAGTCGGGTCGCCAAGGGCCGATCCGACTCAGAGTTGGCCGACTCCGACCTGACTCAGCCGATTTTGCCATCTATGTCGTCGACAGCGGGAGTTGCATTAATGCAATCTCCACATGTACTGTCACCCGATTGGGTTTAGCGACTGTAGATCATCCTCGCCCTTATCATGTATCTGGGTTACACACCACATCCATTCCCATTCGCCTGAGATGCCTCGTCCCGATCTGTTTACATTCTTACGAGGCTCAAATTTGGTGTGACGTCCTACCCATGGAAGTCGGGAGCATCATTCTTGGCCGACCTTGGATTTATGATGTGGATGCGACTCTCTATGGTCGCTCCAACACTTGTGTCTTTGAGCATGGCGGCCAACGCATCACCATTCAACCCCCCCGTCCTCGAAGCCCTGCCTCGAGCGAGAGCCACCGCCCCCACACACTTGTGGTTTCCGCCGCTCCCCTCCCTCGATCCCTCCTCCCACCCCTGGTGTTCTCATCCAACCACACCTGAGGGTCCTCTAGTCCAGTGTCAGCCGTTCCTCTCTTACTTGTACCCCGAGAGCGAGTACCTCACCAGCCATGACATTACAACTAATTACTGCCCGAGAATTCGAGCAAGAACTTCATGACTGTGATGTCGTTTATGTCCTTATGTTTCTGGAAGTTCCAGAGGAGGATCGCACACAAGTTTCCTGCAAGCAAGCAGAGGAAGTCACTTCCCTCCTCCGTGATTTGCCGATGTCTTTCCTGATGAGCTACCTGATGGTTACCCCCGGTGCAGGAAATTCAGCACGCCATCGATCTTATCCCGGGGTCTACGCTGCCTAACTTGCCGCACCATAGAATGAATCCGGTGGAACACGCAGAATTACAAAGGCAGGTTGAGGAATATCTGAGGCAAGGTCGCATGAGAGAAAGCTGAGTCCTTGCGCTGTCCCCGCACTGTTGGCTCCAAAGAAAGATGGTACCTGGAGAATGTGCGTTGACAGTCGTGCCATCAACCGCATTACAGTGAAGTATCGGTTTCCCATTCCCCGTTTGAACGATATGTTGTATATGATGGCGGGGGCCACTGTATTCTCAAAGATTGATCTGAAGAGTGGCTACCACCAAGTGAGAATCCGACCTGGGGATGAGTGGAAAACTGCCTTCAAGACGAAAGAAGGACTCTATGAGTGGTTGGTCATGCCCTTCGGGCTATCTAATGCCCCGAGCACCTTTATGCGGTTGATGACCCAAGTGCTACGCCCATTTATTGGGGTGTTCCTTGTGGTATACTTTGACGATATCCTTATCTACAGCCGCACTAGGGAAGACCATTTAGACCACCTGCGACAAGTTTGTCTCACGCTTTGCAAGGAAAGCCTCTTTGGAATCTCAAGAGTGCGCCTTCATGTCGGATCATGTCACATTCTTAGGGTTCATTGTCTCGAGCCAGGGAGTCTCCGCTGATCCAGAGAAAGTTAAGGCGATCGTAGATTGGCCAGAGCCGCAGACCCTTCATGACGTGCGTAGCTTTCACGGTTTGACCACCTTCTACCGTCGGTTCATCCGTGGGTTCAGTACTGTCACCTCTCCCATTACTGACTACATCCGAAAGGGAACCTTTGTCTGGACGAAGGCCGCAGCCTTAGCCTTTCGTGAGCATAAGGAGTGTATGACCCAAGCCCCTGTTCTTCGTTTGCCTGATTTTTCGAGGGTGTTTGAGGTCTCTTGTGACGCGTCTGGTGTTGGTATAGGTGGAGTACTGAGTCAAGAGGGCCACCCCATAGCCTTCTTCAGCGAAAAGTTAAATGAAGCCAAACAAAATACTCCACCTATGATAAAGAATTTTATGCTGTGGTCCAAGCTCTTCGTATTGGAGGCACTACCTGTTGCCACAGGAGTTCGTGCTGTATTCGGACCACGAAGCTCTCCGATTTTCCCACGCACAAAAAAAGCTCAACCCCCAACAGTCGTTGGGTGGAGTACCTTCAAGCTTACACTTTCGTTCTTAATCATCGAGCTGGTGTGGAGAATCGGGTAGCTGACGCCTTGAGTCGTCGTTTCTCTCTTTTGTTTGTTGTAAGCACTTGAGGTCACGGGCTTTGAAAGACTTCGTGATGATATCCCAATTGCCCGGATTTTGGCCCTATCTTCTCTGCCCTCCAATCTGGTCCCTCCCGTGCATTTAGTGATTTTGTTCTTCATGACGGGTATCTTTTTCGGGTGATCGTTGTGCGTTCCCCGGACCTCCGTTCGCGATTTTCTTGCATGGGAAGTGCACGCTGGTGGCTTGGCTGGCCACTTTGGACGCAACAAAACCATTGAATTGATGGAGTACCGATTTTATTGGCCAAGCTTGAAGCGCGATGTGGCTCGCATCGTGGCTCAATGTCGAACTTGCGCTACGGCCAACAAAGAAAGCAGAACACAGGATTATACACTCCATTACCCGTGCCGAACCGTCCGTGGCAAGATGTGAGCATGGATTTTGTCTTAGGGCTGCCACGACCGTCCGTCGGCACGACTCCATTTTGGTGGTGGTATTCGGTTTTCCAAAATGGCTAATTTATTCCCCTGTGCCAAGACGTCCGATGCGTCGAAGGTAGCCCGTCTTTTTCTATCTAAGGTCGTGCGTTTACATGGGCTTCCAAAGACGATTGTTTCGGACAGGGATGTTCGATTTGTTAGCTATTTCTGGAAAACCCTATGGAATCTTTTAGGCACCAAACTCAAGTTCTCTACCGCGTACCACCCCCAGACTGATGGGCAGACTGAAGTAGTTAACAGGAGTCTGGTGATTTGTTGCGTTGCTTAGTGGGTCAGCATGAAAGGAGTTGGGACCTCATCTTATCCTTAGCTGAATTTGCTTATAATAACTCGGTCAATAGGTCTACTGGCATGAGCCCTTTTGAAATAGTCACTGGTTATAGACCTAGCAGGCCTTAGATCTCGTCCCTATGCATCGTCAGTCCCGTGTCTCTGAGTCGCCCAGTCGTTAGCGGAACACATTAGAAGTCTGCATGAGAGCATCCGTAAGCAAATTGAATAAGCAACGAAAAATACGCTAATGTTGCAAATTTACACCGTCGCCGCCAAGAATTTCAAGTAGGAGATTACGTCATGGTCAGGTTAGACCTGAGCAGTTTCCTTCAGGAACCGTGAAAAAGCTACAAGCTCGGGGAGCTGGCCCTTTTAAAGTGCTGACACGAATCGGGCCCAATGCGTATGTTTCTTGACCTACCAGTCGACTATGGTATGAGTCCCACATTTAATGTCTCTGACCTGGTAGCATATCGAGACCCGACAGTGATTCCAGAGAGCCCTTTGAGCCTTCTCCCTCCTTTGAGAGTGACCCTACCCCCGAGTGTCCACCTGCGCCACCTGCAGCCACCAGCAGAGCACGACATGAGCAAATTGACCGCATACTAGACGAGCAGGTAGTTACTTCTCAGACCGGCGATTATCAGCGTTACCTGATTCATTGGAGAGGCCAGCCGCCTTCCGAGGACACCTGGGTTACACGTGAGGAGCTGCAGCAGATCGACCCGGACCTTTTGGAGCGACATCAGAGCGTCCAGGCCCCTACTCGACGGGGTCGAGTTCTTCCCAGGCGGGGAGAGTTGGTGAGGACACCCGAGCTCGGTTACGGTTCGACCCGACACGCGTCTATCGGCGGAGACAACACCCGGCTACGACTTCTGCATCCATTTGGCTAGAGGACGAGTTATTATCTTATTGATGTATTTCCTTTTGTTTCGTACCTCTTTTTGGGGTTGTTTGGCCCATTTGGGACCCGTGGGGCCTTTTCCATTTTCTATGTATTTTGGGATGCGATTTACCCCTTTTTGGTCCTTGGGGTACTTTGGTCCTTCTTTTTGTAAAAGGTACCCTAGGGTTTTGTGTCCCCTCCCCTATTTATATGCTTGTACATCCCTTGGGGAGAGGCAATGAAGATGAAAAGTAAAAAAACCCTTGTTGTGTGTGCCGCCGCTGTGAGAGCTGCCTCCTTCCTCTCCTTCTTTCTCGGGTGAGACTCCCTAGGCGTGAGGCTTGTCCCCTCCTTCCCCCACGTTGTCCCGCATCACATACCCTCTTTGCCCAAAAGTCCTAAATTGAATCTTAATTAGGGTTAAAAAGTTGGAGATTTTATCTAGTTTTTATTATTAGGATGCAATTGCATTCATAGACTCTCGAACACACAATTGCATTAATTAGAGTCTTATTGCAGATTCAACTGCATTCATTGACTCTCATTGCAGATGATCTAAGTGAATTTCCCCTCGATATGCACACTTGGTCTTGGACGTTGTTAAGGATAGATGGGACCCGTAGATGAAGAAGACCCAATGGTTGCATGGGTACACGAGCAACCACAGAGCGGGGGGAGTATGAGTTAGATGAGGAGGCAGATGATCCTGAAGATCCACCTCGCCCTAACACTTTCCTGGCAAGGGCAGTAGCAGAAGCAACAACAGAGGAGGAGGGAGATCGTGGAGATGTGGGACAACCATACTCCCCTCAGTTTCAGGCCAACCCAGAGGCTGAGGTGGATCTTCTTGGGGATATAGAACTAGAGCATGTTGGGTGTACTATAGGTGGGAGAGTAATCATTTTGTTTCATCTTACATATTTTGTCAATTGCATTTGTACTAATGTATCATGTTGGGGGCTGTTGTAGGTGGAGGACATGGTCATGATGATGATGATTTTGAGAGGTTGATGGAAGGCCTCCTCCACACACGATCTTTGAGGGAAGCACCCTCACAATCCAGAAGGACAGGTCATCTACCCATGTTGTTGCTCCCTCACAATCTAGAAGGCCTCCCACATCATCTCAACTAGTAAAGGGAAGCAGATTGCTCAGAATCCCGCCCCAAAAAAATTGGTGCAACGGAGTCTCGCCCCACTAAAGGAATTGTTATATACAGACCCACCTCCCCTAACACAAAGAAGAAGGGTTTTATCTGGTTATGGATCCAAGAAAGGTAAGAAATGTGCTACCCTTGTAAGATCCACTTGACATTGTAGAGTAGAGACCTTGGATTCAAATGTGGAGGATGACACACCTTCTTTGTTAAATTCACCCCAGTTACCTAATAGCGCCTCCCATGATTCCATGACTACTGGTGGGTCATCATTTTGTATTGCGCATTACCTCAGAATCTCATATGTATTTGTGCTAACCTATCATAAAATCATATTGCATTTGCAGGTGGTGGTTCTTCAGATGGTGGAGGTGACGGTGGTGGTGACACACCTCAGGGAGGTGGTGGTGGTGACAGTGGTCAGGGAGGAGGAGGTGGTGGGATAGCATTCACGGAGGAGCAATTTTTTCTGGGTGCAACCCAAGATACTTATCATGGTGCCCCACTGCAGTACAACAAAAAGCAAAAGTTTAGTCGTGGCAGTCATGCAGGAGGTTCAACAGTGGACTCCAATAGCTATAATATCAGACTTCGAGAGGATGAGTACACAAGAGTCTAGCACAGACTACTCTAGTGGCTATGACACTATGATATCAGACTTCGAAAGGATGAGTATACAAGAGTATGTTGGATCCTATGGCGGCCATAGCTATCACCCCGAGTCCACTAGCACAGACTACTCTAGTGGCTACAGACTACAGTGGGTACACTGTCATAGGCTACCTTGGTCCATATATGTATCCTCTTGCAGCATTTTTTGTTCCTATTCCAGTTCATGTTTTTGCACCTTTAGAGGATGTACAGATGGCACAACTTAACGTAGTCTGCCCTGGCTGCCAGATGTGGGATCATTATCTCAGGCCAATTCGACAGAGATACCATACCACGATGACATGGGATGAGTATCGTAATTTTGTGTCTGAAAGAAAACGTTATTACATTATTGGAGAGCTATCTTCAGAGTCAGATGAGTCAGAGTCAGTACCTAGCCAGTTCCAATGGGATGCTTGTGATCCATATCAGCAGGGGCATTGGGGATATTAGAATGAGTCATTGTATTATGTATTTGGATTTAGAGTTTGATCTTTGTATTTAGTTTGTACAATGTAAATTTCTATTAATGAATTTCAATTATTTTCACTCTTCTAATGATTTTTTTAATTGAAAATAAATATTTGTATAGCAATACATGGCATAAATGTCATCGAATATGATGAAACATATTCCATAAGAGGCCTAAACCAGAAATAGTTAAAAAGGGCCAGATTCAAGAGAATCGGCCAAGAAATGTGCTAGAAACTAGGTTTCTGGCCGCATCCATGTGAATCAGTCCGATTCGGGCGAATCTGACCGAATCGAGGGAACCCAGATTCGGTCAAATCGCCGATGCATCAAACCTTGGTCCAAACCACGCGAGTCTATTTTCCTCATCATTTTATTATCAATTTGAGTTATCTTCAAGTCCTCACGGAGTGCTCATTCTTAATTTTATCTTTTTTAGTTTTACTACACATCCATCTCAACATCTCTATCTCTGCTATACACATTTTATTAATATGTTCCTTTCGTACTCTGCCCAACACTCGTATCATATAACAAAGCAGCCTCACAACTGTTCTATAAACTTCCCTTTAAGTTTCAGAGTATGCAATGATCTCAGAGGATTCTTGATGCACTTCTCCATTTTAACCAGTCTACCTTAATTTTGCGTGCAACATCGTCATAAATCTTCTCATTCTCTTGAATGATTGACCCTAAGTACCCAAGCTACTACTCTTAGGGATGTTTTGACCATCAATAGAATCATATATTCTTATAACACTCTTTCATTATTATAATACAATGCATAAATTCTGACTTGTTCGTATTAATTTTAAAACCTTTAACTTCAAAGCATACCTCTAACTTTTCAATTAACATTTAAACCATCAATACTTTCATCAATTAAGAGTTTAAGACAATATTATCCGCAAATAGCATCCACCAAGGGATATCACCATGCAATTATTTTTGTTACTTCATCCATAACTAGAGCAAAGAGATGTGGACTTAGTCCGAACCTTGATGCAACCCTATAGTGACCGAAAATTCACAAGTCCCTTTAGCAGCACAGTTTTTCACACTAGTAGTAGCCATAGATGTTAATATCGGCCAAAACCCGATACGTTTCGGCCCAATCCAAAACTGACCTGAAACACTTCAGAAAATTTGAAACTATTAGAAACAATATTTTAATCATTTCCGCCAGTTTTGGTCGAAATCGGCCGAAATCAGACCGAACTG
>JACBKR010003971.1:0-26838 GCA_014218235.1 Colocasia esculenta
AATGGTTAATGGGCTCAATCAAGGCTAATGATGGGCTCAAGGTGAGTGACAACTAGGGGCTAATTAGGATAACATGAAATGTGGTTCAACCCATTAGTCGGAACGGGGTGTCTATAGTTTCTTCTGTTTTCAGTTTGAGCCTTGAATCGCAACCGAGCCAGGCGACGCGATTCAAGCGACTGGTATCGCGTCGGTCCTGACCGCTGCATTTACCTGAAAGGTGACCGCCCATGTCGTCGCATTTTTGCCTCGTACCGTGCATCAAACTGTGCATCCGTTGACTGTCATAAGACCTCTGAAACGCGACCGTTAAGGCCATCGCGTTTCTCTGTCGTTTCCCGCCTCTGGAAAATTGCGCCGTTTGAAGAATTAGGGTTTCATGAACGCGACAGTCCTCATCGTCGCGTTTCTTCCCGCCTGATAAACGCGACCATGATGCCTGTCGCGATTACCTGCATTATTCCAGCAGCGATTATTGTGTTATTTAAATGAATATTTAGGGTTGTGTATACCCTGTAAACTATGTTATGAACAGTACACCATCATCTTATTAAATTTTGATATATGTCACCTAATATCTTTAATTTAAAAATTAATGTGCACGATCATTCCATGTCTCATGATTCATGCACATGCACACACCAAATACATATCCTTGCCATGAAACATGCAGAAAATACATGAAATAAATTATCTTGTAATTACTTCAATAATTGCACATTATTCACCCATGATAATAACGACATTGTTTCCATTTTTCTTACGTGGTTTTGGAATACCGTTATCGCCACTCCACTGTTCTGGAATTCCTCTAGAACGTCGAGCAACTCATTTTCTCTACACACTACTCTCTTGACAAGTTGGAACCTCTCTATTGGACATTCCGTTCTGGTAGACAAGGGACCTTTTGTTAAAACCTTCGTAAGACTCCGTACTTGTGGATTCCCTCATGGAGACCGAGCTGCTTATACATAACACCTATAACACCCTTAGGGATCAATATGATCCAAACGGATTTAGATGTTCTCCCTTATCTTGAATCATGCCGAACCTCTGGACTTGTGCATAATATGGCCAGTGGAAGGTTAGTGAATTCCACCTGACTGCCAACACCAATCGCGCGTGTTGTGCAATTGTTATTATCGCCCGTTTAATCGACGTTTATGCGCAATGACCTATAGTTCTCATCTACTCACACTCTCTCTACTATCTCATCTATTCATCTAGTACTCTCATCTATTTCTTGGTACTCTCTATTGGCCATTTGACTGATTGTCTAAGATAACAAACATAACTAATGCAAGCAATATTATAAAGGGCCCGATCTGGTCCTGGGAGGAGTGCCCGAAAAGTGCCATTTGCCGCGGGAGTTTAATGATCAGGATGTTTGACATTACATCCAAGTGCCATACTATCTAGATTAATCAAAGACAATCAAAGGGTTATATTCTCTTATTATCTATTGACAAACAAAGTGCTATACTCTCTCTCTGCTATCTACGGATAACCAACGTGTAATACTATCTCAATTAACGAAAGTTAATCAAAGTGTTATACTA
Source organism: Colocasia esculenta (assembly GCA_014218235.1). NCBI lineage: Eukaryota > Viridiplantae > Streptophyta > Magnoliopsida > Alismatales > Araceae > Colocasia > Colocasia esculenta. The sequence goes on from JACBKR010003971.1 coordinate 1,560, forward strand.
TTTCGATGATGAAAATCAATAAAAGTGCAATTTACTCTCTATATGGCCAACTACTCTCTCTCTCCTGCTCTACATGTTACTTGTTATTGCTTGACAATGACGTTACTTGCTATCGTTTGGATATCTCTTTCTACCATGACTTGTTCTTAATCATATTCTTCGTGCTATACTTGATTCAGGTGCTATTTGAACCATGCTACTCAACTTATTGCTTCTTGACTATATTGGGCTATCTTTATAGTTAGTGACTAAACTTTTAATACATTATCATGTAAAGTTTGCGCGCACTATGAGATATAAATCCTACTGGGCGTTATCACTCACCTTCGGTAATTGTTATTATATCTCAGGTAAGTCGGACAATGACATCACACACATCAAGGGAAAGGACCAGAGTGTGAGCGACCTGGAGTCAAATCATGAAGTTGCCATAGTACTATGGAGTCTAGTAGTTATTGCTTTAGATTTCTTTTCAATGTAATGATATCTTTGAGCCCCAAGTATTTGCTTCGAATTAGTGGTTGTAATAGTCTTAGTAAATTTATAATGAAATAAAGAGTTTATGCAATTATTGTTCATTAGATGCTCTGATTCACTCGACTGTTCGTACATTTTATACTACTATGTACATTGTTCACGTCTCCCCGATTTATTCGCTTCTAAATTGGAGTGGCGTGACAATTTTTTATAAATGGGTACAAATTTGAAATTGATTATGGTGACAATGCACTGGTACTCAGAATAGTGGCATTGTAAAATGGTGACCATGGAAATGCCTTTTATGGTGTTTTGAAAATATATATATTGAGCTTCACTTCGGGGTTATGCCGCCTATATTTTGGTTCAAGTGTATTTAGTATGATATGAATGAGGGATCTGGTCTATAGTAGATGAATTCAAACTCACTATTGTGGATACAACATGATCTAGATTCAAAGATGAGCCATTTATTTTTCCATCACAAGCAGAACAAGTTTATACTCTAAGGATCCTATGAGGGAAGGATGGAGTGTAGTTTGTCGATGGAAGCAAGAGATACTTATGAGGTGTCTCTAGTTGATACTCTGGAAGAGGAAAATGAGAATGAGACACTCTTGAGAAATATGGAGCCAACATTTTCAAATGACAGTTTGATGGCCGATAATAATGATGTTTCTTGGGTGAGAAGGGAAATTGGAATTGGTACACAGATAGAGGAAGGAGACTTGGCAGAAGCATGTAAAAAAAAACAAATGACAAAACAACATAGGTAGTGATTTTTGTTATTATTAACATGCACTTTTATATATATTTGCATACATGAAATTTATTAATTAGAAATATATTTTGCAGAGACATGCCTCCAAAATCAAATTCAAGTCTATGCCAACTACTATACCCAAAATAACAATGCTTTGGGTCCTTTTCTGTAACGACCCCGACGGGCGGACCCCCGGCTCCCACTAAGGATCCGACTATCGGCACCGCCGCCCACGGGCCCGAAGACTTGGAAGGGCTAACGGACCAGTCTAACAAGATATGTGACGGGAGTAAGTAATAACCAAACGCACTAACGTACCAACAAGTGAAGGAAAAGAGTCCAACATAGGTACAAGTCTAGTACAGTCCCAAAGTAAACAAAGTACAAGTGCAAAAGTAAGGGGATAACATGGCCCTTAGGGGCATACCCCGAGGGTGAAGAAGCAAGTACTGGGGAACACTGCTCACAGAGGACGCCATCTCCTACGGCCCCATCTCCTCAGCCTGCCCGGAGGGTGCTACTGTGAAGTCTCACCTATGAAGGAGGGAATGAGTTTCACGAAAAAGCCCAGTAGGGACTACCAATCTCCCACTGATTCTAAGAGCAAAAAAGATCTATATGTGCATAATTTAAATAAAACGAGTAAATCTATTCTACTAATAGAGTAAGTGCGGAAGTGTAAAGAAACTACACGGCCATCGGTCTAAGCTAAAAGTCGAGACCGGAAACCCGTGTAAACCACGGCACTGGGAAGAACCAAGGCTGCAAACACATACAATAAACAATTGTCTGGACAGAGACACTCGTCAAAAAACACTACACTAGTCAACCGGTCAGGTGCACCACGCGCCTTACCCTCGACGACAGTCCATGTCTAGCACCTCCCGTCGGAGTGAGACACGGAACTAAAGTAACCCCAAATGCCAAAGTCTGACTAGACTACGATCTCATGCCTGGCCACTCTAAATGGTACCGGAACAACGTAGAGTGAGGCAGTGAGAAAAGGACTAGCTAATCTGTGCCGGAAGAGCACTAAAACACCTCAACGTCCTAGATTCAGCTAAGAGAGCTCTGCATATGACTCTACGCCGTTGTCCCCACCCTTTTCCCCTCTGCTACCTGAGTCCGTGACTCGAGCTTGCCCATCGCCCAGAGAACTACCTCAAATAGGCACGGGGGGACCGAGGGTCCAGGTAACAGTAATAACCTCTCTCGCGGACAAGCCCTCAAGTGCCTAGCACCGGGCAAAAGACTAGAGTAGGACCATGCTAGGAAACAGCACAGGTGCCAAGAAAATAGAGTCGCAGCGGAAGGAAAACTCTGAACAGGTCGCCAAGTCACTCTCTGTCTGAGAAGGCGACACAAGGGCTTTCATCACCAGAAGGCGACACCCTGTCTGTCACGACCTGGGTCAGAAGGAGACAGGGGACCTGTCGCGATCCGGTCGCGACAAGGGCATTGTCACAACGACAGACAGAGGTCTAGGTGACCACCTGTGGCCTCCCACAACACACAGTGAAAATAGTGAGAAGGCGACAACCACCCTATCGCGACCAAAAACGACAGGGTGGGCGTCGCTTTCTCCACCAGAAGGCGACGTATCGGCTGTCGCGATTGGGTTCGCGACATCAAACGTGTGGCGACCCAGACTTACACACCCGAGAGCATTCCTTCTATGCCATGCACCATAAATCCTAACAAACCAAGGGAGGGAGCATGGAGAATGACTTAAACATGCAAATAGAGTTCAGACCACCCTTATAAACACCCATGCATGCCAAGAAGATGAATCTACACTCAGAAAACTCACATGCAAGCATGGATCACTCTTCACCCAAAGCCCCATATTAAGCACCACAAGAGCCAGCAAGCTTCCATAGGAACCACAATCACACATGCACACCCTAGCATGGATTCTAAGGCTTGGAGAAGGGGGTTTGGAGCCCCTAGCATGGTAGAACTAGGGGAAAACAAGGAGTTCCTACTCAAAATGAAGAGCCAACCCGTTGGGGTATTCTCGTGTTCATGGCCACCTCCTCCTCGCTCCAAGCTCCACGAAGACTCCGTCCACGAGCCAAGAACGTCTTCCTATAAGTCGGAGAAGATGTCCCACCACGAGGGGAGAACACCATGCTGAGGAAGAACACTGAAATGAGGAGAGAAAACTCACCACCCATAAGGTAAAACACCTCGCAAGCAACTCCAAAACTCCTCTCAAACTCCCCATGAGGAAGCAACAGCAGAGGGGTCGGAGAGGAGGAGAACAGCCGAAATGGGGGGAAGAAGAGGTTGTTCTGTGGCCTGTGCTATTTTAAGCCTTGGAGTTGAGAATGCGACAGTTTGCCTGTCGTGTTCACTAAATGAACGTGATGACCAACTTGTCACGATCCCAAAGTCCTGGTCAACCTGACCAATGGGAATGGCACGTGTCAAGCTTGAGGACCTGACAACCTGAACGGGACACCTGACATGTCGCCTTCACGTTGTCAGGTTGACACTTGTCCTAACTCTCCCGACAGCAAGACGACAAAACTGCAGGCTGTAGTCAAAGGGCTGAACGCAACAACATGCCTGTCGCGTGACAACCAGAATGAGATAGCCACCTTGTCGCCTTAGAAGGCGACGGCCCGATGCGTTGCGAGCTTTAGCAGAAGGTGGCTGACCCACAAGAGGGGGATGTTACAATCTAACCAACAAAGAACAATTTTGTCATCAAATTAGGGCGAAACTCAGGGGAAAGAAGGCAAACAAACATACTAGTCACTCAAACAAGTAAGGATAATGTTCTCGCATCTCGTCCTCGCACTCCCAGGTGACCTCGCCACTAACGCGATTCTCCCAAACTACATTGATGAGCGGGATCTGCCTCCTACATAGCTGCTGCACTCTGCGGTCCACAACACTAACCGGGTACTCTGGCACTGACAGATCTGGAGCAACCTCTAACTGTGAGTAGTCCAACACGTGCGACGGATCTGGCATGTACCTCCTCAGCTGCAAGACGTGGAAGACGTCGTGGACACCTGCCAAGTCAGACGAAAGAGCTAACCTGTAAGCGACCTCACCAACCCGCTCCAAAATGGGAAAGGGGCCAACAAACCTCGGGCTGAGCTTGCCCTCTTCCCAAATTTGAGAACGCCCTTGGTGGGTGAGATCCGAAGGAACACATTGTCGCCTGCCTCGAATGGAAGTGGCCTCCTGCGAACGTCTGCATAGCTCTTCTGTTTGCTCTGTGTTGTTTGCAGTCTCTGTCTGATTCACTGTATTTGCACACTACTGTACCAACTCTGGCCCCAGTTGCTGCCTCTCGCCAACCTCATGCCAGTGCAATGGTGTCTGGCACGGTCTACCATACAGAGCCTTGTAGGGCACCATCCCAATGCTGGAGTGACATCTATTATATAAAAAAACTCCACCATGGGATGGTGTGACTCCCAGGTGCCGCCCCAATCTAGGCAACACACAATCTCAACATGTGCTCGAGGGTCTGTATGGTCCTCTCCGACTGTCCGTCAATCTATGGGATAGGCTGAACTCAGCCTCAACTCAGTGTCAAGTGCCCTCTTAAAATGCACTAGAAACGAGAGGTGATCCTCGATCTCTATCTGAGACTAGATCCCATGCAAAGGTACAACTCTGTCCACAAATAGTCTAGCTAGTCTGTCTACTGACCACGCTGCTCTGACCGACAAGAAACGAGTTGTCTTCGTCGGTTAGTCGACGATCACCCAAACACTGTCATGCCCATGCTAAGTACGAGGTAAACTAACACAAAGTCGACGGTGATGTGCTCCCACTTCCACACGGGAATAGGTAGCGACTGCAGCTCACCACCAGAACGCTGGTGCTCCGCCTTCACCTGCTGACAGGTAAGGCAACGATCATCGAACTCAGCAATATCTCTCTTCATCCCATGCCACTAATAGTGTCCCCTCAAGTCGTGTACATCTTGGTGGAAGCAGGATGAAAAGAGTACCTCGATTTGTATGCCTCAGCCACAGCTCCTGCTTGATGTCCTCTAGGACGTAAGTCTGCCTCTGAACCTGACCTCGCTGTCCTCATCTAGCACAACCTCTGGCATCTGCAAGACATCTGCCAACTCTGCATCTGCACTCTGAGCCTCTATCACCTACTGATATATCACCGGACGAACTGTCATGCTGGTCAACAGTGCTCTCTCTCTGAGTCTCGACAAAGTAAACACTCCCCGGGTGGCGTCCTCCAGAAGCCTCCAGTGTCTAACCAACAAAGAACTCAAGTGGGCTCTCCTACTCAAAGCGTCCGCTACAACATTAGCCTTTCCCGAATGATAGGAAAGAGTAAAGTCGTAGTGCTTCAGGTACTCGACCCACCTGCGCTGCCTGAGGTTCAGATCTCTCTGTGTGAAGACATATTGTAAAGTCTTGTAGTCTGTGAACACCTCGAACACCTCACCGTACAAGTAATGTCTCCACAACCTTAAGGCAAACACGACCACTACAAGCTCCAAGTTGTGTGTCGGATAGTGCTGCTCATGATCTTCAGCTACTGAGAAGCATAAGCAACTACCCTCACGTGCTGCATCAACACGGCACCAAGACTAGTCCCCGAAGCATCGGTGTAGACAACAAAACCACCGCTACCAGATGGTACAACAAGGATCGGAGCTGAAGTAAGCCGTCTCTTTAGCTCTTGGAAACTCTGCTCACACTCTGCTATCCACACGAACCTAGTCTCTCACCTGGTCAACTTGGTCAACGGCTCAGCAACCTTGGCGAAGTCCTGCACAAACCTCATGTAGTAGCCTGCCAGCCCCAGAAACTACGAACCTCTGCAACTGAAGTGGGCTGCCCCACGAAACCACGGCCTCAACCTTGGCGGGATCCACCGCCACACCAGCACCTGAAACGATGTGACTGAAGTGCACCTTCTTTTAAAAAATTCACATTTGCTGAAGTTGGCATAAAGTTGGTGACTCCTCAGTGCCTGCAACACTAGCCTCAAGTGAACCTCGTGCTCCTCTGCCGTCGCTGAGTACACCAGGATGTCGTCAACGAACACCACCATGAACCGGTCCAGTACTCTCAGAACACGCTGTGCATCAACTCCATGAAGTCTGCCGGTGCATTTGTGAGCCCAAAAGGCATCACGACAAACTCAAATTGGCCATAGTGGGTACAGAAGGCTGATCTTGCAATATCTGATTCTTGGATCCTCAACTGGTAGTAGCCCGACCCCAAGTCAATCTTTGAGAACACTGAAGTTGATTGCAACTGGTTAAACAAATCATCGATCTTAGGAAATGGATACTTGTTCTTCACTGTTACCTGATTTAGCTGCCGATAATCGATGCACATCCTGAGGTTGCCATCCTTCTTCCTCACAAACAATACAGGTGTACCCCACAGCGAACGGCTCAGACGAATGAAGCCTAACTCGAGTAGCTCATCGATTTGACACTTCAACTCTCGCAGCTATGTCGACGCCATCTGGTACGGTGCCTTGGACACAGGCATCGTCCTCGGAAGCAACTCAATGCAGAAATCTACCTCCCGCTCTTGCAGTAAACTAGGTAAATCCTCCGAAAACACGTCAGCAAAGTCACAAACAACATGTATATCTGAAACATATAGCTCGCCAAAATTCGAGAAACTCACAGAAGCAAGAAAAGCTACACAACCATCTCGGATAAGGTGCCGGGCTCTACAGAAGGAGACAAAAGGTTGGCGGGTAGACCGTGTACCTCGAAAACAAGCACAGGTGCTCCAGGTATCTCGAACCGCACGGTCTTCCGTTGATAGTCCACAAGCACAGAATGTGCCTCCAACCAATCCATGCCCAGAATGGCATCAAAGTCATGGATCTGTAAGGCGAACATATGGCAGATAGAAGTGGCTATGTACCTGAACGGTGACACCCTCTAGGTAACCCAGAGTACGCATGTAGTCACCCGTCAGAAGCTTAACCGCAAGGTCACAGGTCCGCTCTGGAGGAAACTCAGACAGAACTAAAGAACTCCTCTGAAGCAAAATAGTGTGTGGCACCCGGATCAATCAAAACACGAGCAACTCTACCAAGGATAGGAACCATACCAACGATCAGATTAGAGGCCTCCGCCTCCTCTCTGGTGATGTTCATCACCCGACCGTGACCACGTCCTCGCTGAGGCTACTGCTAGTGCTGCTGCGGCTGCTAGAACTGCCCCTGGTGCTACTGCTTATGTTGTGCCTGGTGGGGTGGAGGGTACTGTGCCTGCAGTGCTTGCTGAGTGTACTGAGTCGGTGCCAACTGCTGCTGCCCCTGCCTCAACGGACAGTCCCGTCTGAAGTGACCCTGTTGACAATAGTGGAAACAACCCATGCTCTATTGACTCTGCTCTACACCCTGCTACACTGACTGCTCCACTGGCTGCTCCTGCTGACGCCACTACTGCTGTGACTGCTGGTAACGCCGCCTACCCCCTCGAGAGAACAATTCTTCAACTTCGAGGTCAGGCCAGTGCCGCCTATCCCCGAAGAAGAAGAAGAAGACACACTCCCTCGACTGCCTGAAGGACCCTTTTTTTTTTTTTAGTCAAAGAGGTCCTCAGTACCTCAAACTAGGAGAGTGCACCCTCCCCCAGAAGGGAGATGTTCCCACTCCACCAGTGAGCGCTACCTGGACCAGAACTATTATATAATAATAGCAATACAACATCAATGGGAAATACCCCAATCAGACCATTCTAACATGCATGAGGCCAGATTTATCAATGACCACAGGCCCCTTACAAGGATACGGTAAATTATGAGCCCCCCAGAAAACATCATTCTGCCTAGAGTTAACCGCATAATTTGTAAGGGAATCAGCCACTTCGTTGGTTTCCAGTAAACATGGGACAACAATATAGACTCACGGCTAAGCTTTTTTAGCATCTCTCCACCAACTAAAAGAACACCAAGAAGCAACCTTTCCTCATGGATGGAGTTCACCAGGACCTGAGAATCAGAATAAACAATAGAAAGCTGATAGCCTAGGGAAGATGCCAGGCGAAGGCCATCACAAAGAGCTCTGATTTCTGCTAACATGCTGGCCAACACCGTAAAAATGAGCAACAGCTACCTGGACATGGCCCTGTGAGTGCCGAATAGAACCACCACCTCCACACTCCCCAAGATTCTTTGCAAGCACCATCAACATTGAGATAGAAATCACATATAAGAGGGATCCATCTAATAAGTTTCAGCTTCTTGGAAGGGCACAGTGTATTGAAGCCAAAGCCATGAAGATATGCATCTCATAAGGCGTAGGAGCAACCTTAAAATGAACTTTAGAGAGCTAGTGAGTTATATTGGACTTGATATTGTTGATGATCACCCCGCAGAAAGAAACCGAAATAGAATCAATCTTTTCAAACATCTCCCTTCCAGATTTCCCACAGCATTAGGATCAGACTATATAGTGAAACGAAACCATAGGGAGAGCAGATGTAGACTGCTGGATGAAACTCCACACTCTAGCAGTAATATGGCTGTGAAGGTTGACCCTGGGTAATATAAGGGGCTATAACCATCGCTAAAGGATAACACATTATCGCTTTGAATAAACAAGTGATTAAGGTCTTCAGATGAGGTGATCTACAGCAAGAGTAGCGAGAAACGATAGGAATCCAGTTTCAAAGATTCGACCATCCACCGGGACAGCCCAGTTCAGAATTTTCCAAGAGAACAAAGAAGCCTTGCGATAAAAAGAGTTGTGCCAAATCTTAGAAAGAGCTATTCTCTACACACCAATCGGTCTGACCAGGTTATAAGCTGATTGAGTAGAGAAAGAAACCATCATAAGGGCCGCCTACACCACTTATCATCATCATCAATAGCACCAACCTTGCATTAAAGAAATGGGAATGATAGATCTTAGGGGATGGATGCATCAGAAAACCACCTCATTCAGGGAGACGCCCCCATCCTCATGGAGTCTAGGATAATACTACTGAGGGGTTTATCACCAATCCATGTGTCATGCAAAATATCAATATTTTTTCCATTACCATGGATCCATCTGGTGTTATCATTGAGGATCTTCTCTGCTTCCATATAAACAGCCCTGGGCATCCCAGGGAGGGTAGTCATACTGCTCAAGGGATAGCGCCTTCTAGCAAAAGAGGCCCATAAAGAAGAACCCTGTCTAATATTACATAACTACTTGACAGCTAAAGAAATGTGCACATGCCACAAGCTTCGAACACCCAGACCACCCTCATTTTTTGGCCGTTGAATAGAGGACCAGGCCACCCAATGCCTACGATGGGCACCATCAGTGACATCCCAGAAAAACGTAGCAGAAACTTTCTCAATATAAGAGATGATGGATTTTGGGATATAGGAGGCTGCAGCAAGATAAACTGGGAGTGAGGAAATGACAGAATTAATTAAAGCAACCCTGCCAGCTTGAGATAGCAATTTGGATTTCCAGGCATGAAGTTTACCATTCACATTATCAACAAGGGGTTTATAATCCACTGTAAGCACCCTCCCAAGTTTCAGCGGGACGCCCAGATAAATGAGAGTGCCACTTTGCCTCAAGTAACCAGTAACCTCTTTGATTATTAATAGCAGGGCCGGAGTCTTATCAGCTATCATAAAGCAGCTCTTGTTTGGATTAATTTGCTGACCAGAGTAGTTAGCGTACTTCTTTAAAAAACACCATCAACCCTCTAACATTATTACTACCCCCATTCAGGAATATAGGTGTCATCTGCATATAAGAGGTCGGTAGGGGGGGGGGGGGGGGGGGGGGGAAACCCTTGGGCCAGCATAAGGAGAAGGTAGCCACTAGAAACCACGTTCTTGATGACTCTACTAAGGGATTCTTCCATGATGATGAACAAGGCCGGAGCATGGGATCACCTTGACGTAAACCCCTGGTGGATTAAAGTAGCCAGTCAGAGAGCCATTAAAAAGGACTGAGAATCAGCAATTAGAAATCATCATGCCAATGTACGAGATAAATCTGGAAGAGAAGCCAAATTCTTAAGAATTGCAAAAGGAAGTCCCATTCCACATTGTCATACGCCTTTTTTTATATCCAGCTTAAAAATTACATTATTGCCTCGTTTTGCGGCCAATGTTCTTGACAAGTTGTCTAGCCATGGATACATTATCCAGAATAAATCTACCCTTGACAAAAGCACTTTGCTCCTCTGACATTATCGCTGGAAGAATATTAGTAAGTCTATCACATAATATCCTGGAAACAATCTTATAGCAAAAATTGCACAAACTAACAAATCTGTAGTCATTAAATGATACAAGTTGTTCCTTCTTAGGAATGAGTGCAATATGAGTAGAAGTAGCACCTCTCGGAAAAGGGAAACCATGGAGAAACCCTTGACCGCAGCAAAGACATCATCTTCCACAATATCCCAACAGGAGGTAAAGAAAGTACCAGTGAAGCCATCCGGCCCAGGAGCGCTGGTGCCATTCAGATTCCACACAGCCCTTTTAACTTCATTTTTATCCGGAGTCGCACACAAAGAAATATTCTGATCAGCAGAGATAAGCTCAGGGATAACACTAAGAAGAGTTTTGTCAAAACATGATCCGTTGATTGAAGGAGATACTCAAAGAAATGGACAGCCTCCTTAGAAAGAGCCTCCTGGTCCTCACACCAACTCCCATTCACCTGTAGTCTGAGGATTTTATTCCTTCTTCTGTTACCTTGGACCACTGCATGGTAAAAAGTAGTGTTTTTATCACCATTATCCAGCCAGTCAAGACGAGCTTTTTGAGCCAAAAAAACCTCCACCCATTGCATGGCCCTTCTAATGTTGGCATTAGCAACCCCCAGCGCAGATCTGTTAGTAGCCGTAGGATTACTATCAAACTCCTCCTGCATGCCCTCACCTCATTCTCCTATCTGATCACATTATCATTTATATTACCGAATGTGAGTTTGTTCAGGACCGAAGAGCAACCCTGACAGCCTTCAACTTAAGATGTAAAGTAAAAAATGGTTAGGGTTCCCATCATCAACCTCCTTCCAAGAAGTTTGGATAGTATTCATAAGGAGTCATGGGTAATCCACATAGACTGAAAGGTGAAACTGGGCGGGGCCCCGTGATAAAATTACACAGGAAGCCAGCAGGCGGCATGATCAGACGAACCTCTAGGAGGTGCCTTACCTGAAACCGGAAAAGAACTCTCCCAGATATTATTACTGAGTAACCGGTCTAATCTAGCTTTAACTGCTGCTAACCCAGTTCTATTATTAGACCAAGTAAATGGGAGCCAAATAACCTGCATCCGAGGAGAAGAAGTAGAAATACAAGCATTGAAAACACCATTGCCTGCAGACTGGGAGAATGACCACCCATCTTCTTAGACATACGAGTAACACAGTTGAAATCCCCACCAACTAACCAAGCACAGAGATGCTACTAGACATATTGAGGATATCATCATAGAGAAATCATCTTCTGCTAAAATCACAAGAGCCATACACACTGTGATCATAAAGTGAATGTTGTTATCCATCAAGACAGCAAGAGTGATTTGTTGATCAGTATGACTACCTGTTTGAATAACATGGTTACACCAGAATACCCATATTTTGGACTCCTCCCGTTGTTGCCAGTACAATCATCCATCTTCAGATGCTACACATATCAGTAGCTCGATGTAGAGGTACAAGAGGCTCAGCAATAGCAATAATATCAATGTGATTCTGATTAATAATTCTACACAGTGATCGTTTCGAGGCAAGGTTAGATATGCCTCTAATATTCCTGATAATAGTGGACAAATCATGAGGAAGAAATACCCAACGGAACACCCCACTGCCTTAGCTTTAGATCTCGTACAAACACCTCCATCCTTTTGGACCGGACCCTCATTAGAAATAGCAATGTTCGGTATAAAAATGTTTTCTTGCAAGGCTAGTTCATAAACTCTCCTAAAAGAGATATTTGGAGGCTTATTTTTGGAAAGTTTAGACTGGGAAGGCTGAACCTCTCGCATACCTTCTTCCTCGGCGGGACCCAACACCGGAGACTCCCTGGACACGCCGCCATCAACCACTGTAGCCTCTTCATTCACAACTATACTGACGGACGCCGAGCCATGCACACCATGCATCGCACCTTCCCCATGCAGCCCATGCAACGTAGGGTTAGCTGAGGGAACAGGAACCTAAGAAACTTGAACATGTTGAACTGCACGAGGGACCAAAGGAGTAATCTGATCTAAAGCTTCAGCATCCTCCACATCCAGATTAACCAACAATCCCTGAAGCAGAGAAAACTCGTTCCCCATAATTGCATCTGCTGAGTCTACACTGACTACCTTCTGACGCCAGGATTTCTTGGGGTTAAAGATCTATCCATGTTCTTGGGTAGCCTGCACCTTAGGAGTAGCCTCTTGCACATCCACTTTTTATTCTTCCTTACACACTCAGAGTCCACATGACCAAGCTTATGGCAAAACTACAAACTGCTGGAATCCTATAGTAGTTGATCTTCTTCCAGAAACTGTCAGAACCACAGCCAATCCAAATTCTCTCCGGTCTAGCTTGATAATATCCAACTCAACACAAACAAAGGCGTTCACTAGTTTGCGTTAGTGCCAAAGTTGGCTCATATATCCTCAGCACTTGACCCAGATTACCAGATATAGATTTCAGAAATCCTCATAGTAGTAATAACCGGAAGCATAGGGAAGTCAATCCATATAGGTATGATCGTGGGATCGCATTAAAATCAAACTGGGCATCCCACTTGAAAATCTACACAGAAGGCCTTTTATGTACAGGCTTCTTCTCATTATAACAGTCAAGTAATCCTCCTCAGCATCAAAGCGAAAAAAACCAGATGCCTATTGTTCAAAACACTGATAATAAAATCCCCTTTAAGCTAGAGCCTTTGAGAAAGAGAGGTCTTGAACTCCGGATAGAGCACTGGCCATAAGCGCACCTGACAATCAAAGCCAGCTTAGAGTTTAATAGGACATGCCTCCCTCTTCCTGGGAAAAGAAGACCGTCGGCTCTCCTGCATCCATGAAGCATGGTGGTTTGACTCTAATACGAACAGGCGGAGGAGGTTCGTAGCTACGATAATCTGAGCGTAAGAGTGTCTCCCAGAGAGGGACGCGCCACCAGCTCCACCATCAGCCACCGCAGAAGACTCCATAGAGACCAGCAAGCCCTGCACGCCGCCAGCCACCAGGGCGGCGGCCAGGGCCAACTCCGGCGAGAAGCGCCTAAAAACCATAGCGTCTCTGTCTAGAATTCTAGTGAGAGATTGGTAAGGGGTAGTCCTCACTGAACCTCCTCCCTACTGCGGCTGGAATCGACACAACTCTCTAAGGTGGTAGCCCTCGCCACTGCCAACCCCAAGGTGTCGTAGAGGTGGACAGCCATGGCCCACCTCAACTCCGAGCGTAACCCACTAATGAACCGCTCAGTGCGAGCCTGATCACTAGTGGCCACATGGGGGACGTGTTGTAGAAGCTGAACAAACCTTTGGTGGTACTGGGCCATAGTCAGCTCTCCCTGCGTTAGCTCGTGAAACTGGTCCCTCCTCTTACGGCAGGCATAGTTGGGGAAGTACTCGCCGTGAAAGGTCTCTAAAAACTACTCCCAAGAAATCTGGTCCAGCCTCTTGCCCAGAAATTGGTCTGCCTCACTGTCCTCCACCACTCGTGGGCTGACCCCTTCAGCTAATATACTGCAAAATCTGACCTAATCCTGCTCTGCACAGTCCATGGTCTCAAATGTGCGCTCGAGCTCATGAACCCAACTCTCTGCCTTGTTTCGGATCATAGTCTCCATAGACATCGGAGGCCGAAGTCAAAGTAACCTCTGCAGAAGCGTCGTCGGTCTTCAGGTGCTGCCGCTACAACTGGACTCTGCTGTCGTACTATTGTGGTACCTCTGGCTAAACTGGTACTGCTTGCGGGGTCGCTGGTGGCTGTTCCTATGCTGCCATCTCTGCAAACTGCTGACCTCCTGCCAGCATCTGCTGGTACTACCAAGGAGCCTAGAACATCGTCCTCCTCCACTGCTCCAAAACCTCTGGAGGGGGTGGGGTGGAAACCTGCTGCTGTTGTGCTCCCTGCTGCAACGGGACGCCTGCGGCAATGAAACACCCTGGCTGGTCTAACTGATGTGGCTGAGCATCCACCGATACGTGCTCGGGTGCAACCGACTCATCTTGTGCGACGTCCTGATGCTCCATCGCTCTCGAACCTATCTGCGTCTACGTGGAGGCATGTCCTGCGACATAGAATAACATTAAAGTTAACAGAAATACCCAGTGACTGCAGTGTTGCTTGTACTTCCTATGGGACGTTGCGTTGTCACTTAGTTCCATTACAAGTCTTGATAGACCCCTTGCTCTGATACCACTATAACGGCCCCGACGGCCAGACCCCCAGCTCCCACCAAGGATCCGACCTTCAACACTGCCACCCACGGGCCTGAAGACCCGGAAGGGCTAATAGACCAGTGTAACAAGATATGTAACGGGAGTAAGTAACAACCAAATGCACTAAAAGTACCAACAAGTAAAAGAAAAGAGTCTAACACAATGTACAAGTCTAGTACAGTCCCAAAGTAAGCAAAGTATAAGTGCAGAAGTAAAGGGGATAATAGGTCCTTTAGGGGCATACTCTGAGGGTGAAGAAGCAAGTACTGGGGAACACTGCTCATAGAGGACACCGTCTACTACGGCCCCGTCTCCTCAGCCCGCCGCGGAGGGTGCTGCTGTGAAGTCTCACTTGCAAAGGAGGGAATGAGCTTTACGAAGAAGCCCAGTAGGGACTACCATTATCCCACTGGTTCTAACAGCAGAAAAGATCTATATATCATAATTTAAATAAAATGAGTAAATCTATTCTACTAACAGAGTTAGTGCGGAAGCGTAAAGAAACTACACGGTCCATCGGTCTAAGCTAAAAGTCAGAACCAGAACCCATGTAAACCACGGCACTGGGAAGAACCCAAGGCTACAAACATAGACAGTAACAACTGTCTGGACAGAGACACTAGTCACAAACACCTACACTAGTCAATCGGTCAGTGCGCCATACGCCTTACCCTCGACCGATAGTCATGTCTAGCACCTCCTCCAGGGAGACACGGAACTAAAGTAACCACAACTGCCGTAGTCTGGCCGGACGACAGTCCTGCCTGGCCCCTCTAAATGGTACCGGAACCACGTAGAGTGAGGTATGAGAAAAGGACTAGCCGATCTGTGCCGGAAGAGCACCAAACCACCTTAGCGTGCCAGACTTAGCTAAGAGAGCTCTACAAGCAACTCTACACCATTGTCCCCACCATTTTCCTCTCTGCTACTAGAGTTCGTGACTCGAGCTCGCCCACCGCCTGGAGAACTCCGTCAAATAGGCGCGCGGGGACTGGGGGTCCAGGTAATGGTAACAACTCTCTCCCGCGGACAAGCCCTCAAGTGCCTAGCACCGGCGAAAGACTAGAGTAGGATCGTGCTAGGAAACAACACATGTGCCAAGAATTGATCGCAACAGAAAAAACTCCGAACAAGTCGCCAAGCCACTCTCTGTCTAAGAAGGTGACTCAAGGGTTGTCGCCACAGAAGGCGACACCTTGTCTATCGTGACCTGAGTCAAAAGGCGACAGGGGACCTGTCCGATCCAGTTGCGACAAGGGCATTATCGCTACCACAGAAAGAGGTCCAGGTGACCACCTGGGACCTCCCACACACACAGCGAAAACAAGTGAGAAGGCGACAACCACCTTGTCGCGACCAGAACGTGACAAGGTGGGTGTCGCTTTCTCCACCAGAAGGAGACGTATCGGGCTGTCGCGATCTGGGTCACGACTCCAAACGTGTCGCGACCACATACTTACACACCCGAGAGCATCCCTTCTATGCCATGCACCACAAATCCAAACAAACCAAGGGGAGGGAGCATGGAGAACGACTTAAACAGGCAAATAGAGTTCAAACCACCTTATAAACACCATGTATGCCAGAAGATGAATCTACACTCAATAAAACTCACATGCAAGCATGGATCACTCTTCACCCAAACCCCCATATCAAGCACCACAAGAGCCAAGCAAGCATTCCATAGGAACCGATTCTAAGGCTTGGAGAAGGGTTTGGAGGCCCTAGCATGGTAGAACTAGGGGGAAAGCAAGACGGTTGTACCTCAAAATGAAGAGCCAATCCGTCGGGGTCTTCTTGTGTGCATGGCCACATCCTCCTCGCTCCAAGCTCCACGAAGACTCCGTCCACGAGCCTAAATGTCTTCCTACAAGTCGGAGAAGATGTCACTGTCGCGCCCCGATGCGGAATATCGGGACGCGAGGCAGTTGCAAGTAAATGGGTACAGAGCGAGTATAGACATAAAACCAGGGACTAGAAAATATTAAAGCAAATGCATCTCATTAATAATTCTTCAAATTTCTAGTTACAACCACTAATATCAGAGCCATTCTATAGGGCCCAATTACATTGAACAAAAACAAAAGTCTAAAAACAAACTCTAACAACTACTAAGACGCTAGGGTACTCTTGACTTCACTCTGTGTCATTCCCATCCTCTTGAGTGTAAGTCTCTTCCTCGGTCTCACCTTAGAAACAATAACAAAAATGCAGGGTGAGCGATAACGCCCAGTAGGACTTAAATCTCAGGATCAAGCATGCTTTAAATGATTAATGTATTAAAAAGGGTGAGTAACTAAGAGAAAGCGAGAGAGTCAAGTAACGTAAGAGATAGCATGATAGCATGTGATTGAAATAGCACAAGTTCCCAAATATAGTACAAGTGTCGAATATAGCACAAATAGCAGAATGGCCATAGCACAAATAGCACTAAGTATAGAAATAGCACACGTGTATAGTATAGCACTTTGTTGTCAACAGACAACGAGAGAATGTATAGCATAGCTCTTTTGATTGTTATTTAGATAGTAGAGATAGATAGCACTCGAGTGTATGCCAAACCTTAGTCATTTAACTCCCACGGGCAAATAGCACTTTTGGGCGCACATCCCAGGACTAGAACGGGCCCTTTATATATTGCCAGGCATTGGTTATATTATTTATCTTTAGACAATCAGTCAAGGCCAATAGAGAGTACCAAGAAATAGATTGAGGACTAGATGAATAGACGAGATAGTAGAGAGAGTGTGAATAGATGAGTGAGTAGAGTAATAGATGAGAACTAAGGGTCAATGCACATGAAACATTGAGTAACGGAAATAGTAACAGTTGCGCAACATGTGGAATTGGTGTGGCGGTCAGTGGACTTCACTACCCTTCCACTGGCCATGTTATGCACAGGTCTAGAGGTCCGGCGTGATTCAAAATAAGAGAGAGAGCATCTAAGGCCATTTGATCTTACTGATCCCTAAAGGTTTCATAGGTGTTAGGGTACAACCAGCTCGTCGGCCATGTGGGAATCATGAACAAAGGAGAGTTACGGAGGCTTGAACAAGATTCACTAGTCCGGCAGAAGGAATATCCGACGGAGAGTTTGTCCAAGTCAAGAAAGTGTGTATATAGAAACAAGTGCCCGACGTTCTAGAGGAATTCTAGAACAGTGGAGCGTCGGCAACGGTATTCCCAAAACATCGCGAGGAACCGAAGACAAGTCCATTTAAAAATATGGCAATTTAAATATATAATTAAAACAAATTACAGAGATATTATGAGATTTTTCATGCCATGTTAAGCCATAATGGATGGTTCAAAGTGTGTGCATGTGACAAGAAATCATAGATATGACAAGATCAAGTGTATGTCTTTTAAGTCATTAAACACATGTTTAATTCATAACTTTATTTACTGCGTTAGTGACTGTTAACAAGGGTATATGCACTGTTGACAGTTAGAGTATCACAAATCATGGTTTTCATGCAAAAACCCAGATCATGACGTACCCCTGTAAGGGTCGCGACAGGGTCAGACGATAACGCGACAGGGCCGTTCAAAGATTGTGACAGGGCGGTCAGGTCAGGAAGCCAGATCACGACGGTGTAGCCTGTCGCGTTCAGAACGCGATAGGTACGGTGTCGCGACGGGCCCTGATAACGCGGCCTATCGTGCCGTTGCGTTCTCAGGTTCTGCGCCTGAGTCCGACCGAGAAAGGATAGCACCTTGGATTGCGGTCCAAGCTTCTATATTTTGACACAGGGTTGTTAAAATATTACGAACAAATCGCACAGACGATGAAATTCACGAAACTAGTTTTAAACGACTCTAGACATGCAATAGTATTCACAGTAAATAGGAATTGCAAAGTGGACATGGTCTCAGCATGATTCAATCAAGTTAACATAGAACTGTGTATAGTGGAGATGAACGAATTAATTCGAGCAAAAGGATGGATGAAAATTAGGGCTTTCCAAGGCATAAGATTCCTGATGTCGATCAGTATCACCAGTAAAAATTTCATAGCATGGTGTCAAGTATACAAGGAGATATGAATTAAACATGTTGGTTCGGTGTCATGGGGATTTCTGAACTTCAAAATCAAAATCAAATGATTGGCTCGATAGAAAATTATGAAACGAAAGGGTTTTGTTCCTTGTGGTTGGAACAAACTACAGACAAAATTAATTAGGTTATGCTCATGAGAATGCCTACCTTTGACTCATTTGATCTTCTAGGGTTAGAACTTGAAGAACTGGGTTTGAGCTTGGTCCAGCCTTCTCCCCACGAATTCCTCATCTCCTTGGCCTCCTCTCCTTGTCCAGCAAACCCAGCAACGTGTTAGGGCTGGCCATGGCGGGTTTGGAGAGTATTTAAGCTACTTGGGTTTCTATTTCCTAATAGAACTCTAACTCCTATTTATTTCCGAGATTTCCTATTTCATCCTCCTTCCAAGCTTTCCAACTCCTAATGGGTTAGGTTGGGATGCAAATTCGTGGCAACCTATTAGGGTAGGGTTAGGAGTCCAATTCCAACTCAAATTACTTATTTTAATGTTTTAATACCCTTTTCCATTTAGGTAAATTTAAGTTACGAATTTAGGGTATTCCCTATTATTCCTCTTTTAAAAATTCCTATTTTGGCCCAATAAATTTTAGAGGGTCCATTTAACAAAGCCCATTACTTATTTTTATTTAATGGGTTTTAATTAATTTTAATTTGATTTTTCAATTAACTTAATTTTTAATATTAATTAATTTTTATTTTTGAAAAATCCAAGTTGCTACATGTCACCACCACGAGGGAGAATGCCATGCTGAGGAAGAACACCGAAACGAGGAGAGACAACTCACCACCCACAAGGTAAAACACCTCAAAAGCCCCACCAAAACTCCTCTCAATCTCCCCACGGAGGAAACAACAACAGAGGGCTCAGAGAGGAGGAGAACAACCGAAATGGGGTGAAGAAGAAGGTTGTTCTACTGTTTTAAGCCTCAATGTTGATGATGCGATAGTTTACCTATCGGGTTCACTTTATGAACGCGACGACCAACCTGTCAACCTGACCAACGGGAAGGCCACGTGTCAAGCTTGCAGACTTGACAACCTAAATGCGACACCTGACATGTCGACTTCACGTTTTCAGGGGTTGACACTTGTCCCAACTGTCCCGACCGCAAGATGACAAAACTGCATGTTGTGGTCAGAGCGCTGAACGAGACAACATGCATGTCGCGTTCACAGCCAGAACGCGACAGCCACGTTGTCGCCTTTAGAACGTGACGGCCCGATGTGTCGCGACCTTCAACAGAAGGTGGCTGACCCACAAGAGGGGGATGTTACATTTTCCAGGTGACATATATTATATTTTCTTTTATGTATAATTAGAATTAGTTGCTGGTAAAAGATCGTTTCTTAATTTTTAAGAATGGGTCCTCATAGATAATCTTTTTATTTAGAACCACCAACCAAATATTGTACTGGAATGCCCCCTGAAACCAAATTTAAGTCATTGACAATTTTATGCAAAATGAAAGTGAATCAATTCCAACTACTATCTCCCAAAGTAGGATGTTAGGTCCTCTTTCAGGAAACTTATATTATGTTTTATTATATACATTCATTTTTTAAAAAGTTCATTATTTATTCTAGATATGGTTTTCTCTAAACAACACTTGTCTTTATTTAGATACTTTAACTGAATATTGCACAGGAATGCCCCCTCAAATCAAATATAAGTCAATATCAAATTTCATGCAAAATGAAAGTGTCTCAATTCAACTACTATCTCCCAAAGTAGGAGTGCTTTAGGTCCTCTTCAGGTAACTTATATTATGTTTTATTATTACATTCATTTTTTAAAAGTTCATTATTTTATCTAGATATCATTTTCTCTAAACAATACTGTCTTTATTTTACATACTTTAACTGAATATTGCATAGGAATGCCCCCTCAAATCAAATATAAGTCAATGTCAAATTTTATGCAAAATGAAAGTGTCTCAATTCCAACTACTATCTTCCAAAATAGAAGTACTTTGGATCCAGTTCAGGTAATGTTTGTTATCTTGTGTCTTGATCACCTGCTCTACAAGTATAAGTTTCTTTTAGATGCTCTAACCAAATATCTACATGCATGGCCCCTCAAACTAGGTCTAAGAGAGTGATGAATGTCATGCATGACGATACAACCTTAAACCTAATACTGTCACAAAAAGTGCATGTACTATGTCCTCATGTTGGTAGTTTTGTTTCTTTTGTTCTGTATATAAATATTGAGAATTGTCTGTAAATATAAATTATGATGCTCTTATTTTCACATGCTTCAATCAAGAAGAGATGTGTACACAAATCAAAAGAGTGCACCTAGAGCTGAAATTTCTTTTGATAATGAAGTTGAAATCTAGATCCTCTTAATAATGGAGCAGATGCTATCTCCCAAAACAAAAGTACTTTGGGTCCTCTTCCTTGTATCTAATATTATCTTGGTGTTTGTTGTGGATATACAAGTAGATATGGTTTTCTAAGCATACTTCTCTTACTTTTAGATGCTCTAACCAAATATCGCACAGGCATACTCCCTCAAATTGTAAATCTAGATCCTCTTGATAATGGAGCATATGAGGATGAATTTCCTCCTATGTTGGAGTAGATGAGAGATGTTCTGAAGATATACATGAACACTATAAGAAAATGTGCATTGGAGACCGACATTTTCGGTCTCTATTCGGTCACTAATCGGTCACTAAAAGACTCAGAGACTAAATAGTGACTGAATTCGTCGGTGGAGAATTTCTGGTCCCAAATATGTGATTGAAGGGTTTCAGTCACTAATCAGTCACTAAATAGTGAACCGATTAGTGACCGAAAAACTTCAGTCGCTGAAAGTCGTATTGGTGACAGATTGAAATCGTCACTGTTCGGTCACTATTTTAGGGACCGAATTTGTTCGGTCACTATCAGTGACCGATTTCGATCGGTCACTATTCGGTCACTATTTTAGGGACCGATATGGACCGATGAAATCGGTCACTGATAGTGACCGAACAAATTCGATCACTATTCGGACGAATAGTGACCGAATTTTTCGGTCACTATCAGTGACCGATTTCAATCGGCCACTAATGGTCTCTATATTTTTAATATATACATTTTTAGGAAAATAACCTGTGGTAAAATATTCACAACACAACAATAATAAAATATGGACAACAATAATAAAAATGTCCACAACATCACAATAATAAAATATCCACAACAATAATAAAAATGTCCACAACATCAACATAATAAAAATGTCCACAACAATAATAAAAATGTCCACAACAATAATAATAATGAATGAAATTCATGAATCCTCATCCTCGTGTTCATCCTCGTGCTCGTCTCCTCCCACGCCACCCGATGAAGGAACCTACAATACATATAAACAATAATAAGTTAAAATTAAATACTATTATAAGCAATAAATTATTTTAGAAGCATAAATTAAATACTATTATAAGCAATAAATTATTTAATTTATAGATTTTATTCACTCACTTTCGGTCAATATTTTGGTCACACTATATTTTGGTCACACTTAAGATGAATTTGAGCTCGAGCTCAAACCGGAAGAAGTAAATTGAACTCCGTCAGTTTCCACAAGTCACAACCATCGCCCCGACTGTTGAACAAACCAGAGGCCAATCAAATTAGTATTTCTAATTTTGGACCCCCAAACCTAAGTTTTTATTTTAAACTAAACTAACTTGTTAATGTGAATTTGAGCGTCGAGCTCAAATCGGGAGTCGGAATTGAACTCAGTTAGTTTCCACAAGTCACACTCATCGCCCCGACCATGCTAGAACAAACCAGAGGCCAATCGGATGAATATTTCTAATTTTTGACCCACAAACTTAGATAAGTTCTTCCTTTTTTAACAAAACAAAACTAAACTAACTTGCTTAATGTGAATTTGAGCGTGAGCTCAAACTAGGAGTCGAAATTGAACTCCGTTAGTTTCCACAAGTGACACTCAACACCTCGCCGTGCTGAACCAAACCAGAGGACCGATCGGATTAGTATTTCGAATTTTGGACCCCCCAAACCTAGCTAAGTTCTTTATTTTTAAACTAAACTAACTTGCTTAATGATGAAATTGAGCGTCGAGCTCAAACTGGGAGTCCAAATTGAACTCCGTCAAGTTTCATAAGTCACAATCATTGTCCTGCCGTGCTGGAAAAAATCGGAGGCCAATCGGATGAGTATTTCTAATTTTGGACCCCCAAACCTAAGTTCTTCATTTCTAATTACACTAACTTGCTTAAGATGAATTTGAGCATCGAAGTCAAACCGGGAGTCCGAATTGAACTCCGTTAGTTTTCACAAGTCACAACCATCATCTGGCGTGCTGGAAAAAACGGAGGCCAATCGGATGAGTATTTTGAATTTTAGACCCCCAAACCTAAGTCTTCGTTTTAAACTAAACTAACTTGCTTAAGATGAATTGAGCGTCGAGCTCAACCGGGAGTTCGAATTGAGGTCCGTCAGTTTCAACAAGTCACAAACATCGCCCTGGCCGTGCTGGAAAAAATTAGAGGCCAATGGATTAGTATTTCTAATTTTGGCCCCTCAATCCTAACTAAATTCTTCCTTTTTAAAGAAAACAAAACTAAAATTGACTGTTAAAATAGAAAAGCTAAAAAATAAAATCATTTCTTGTTTTTTTGTTCTTGCTATGGATTCTGGCCCATTTCAACCATTTCAATATTTTTCCATCCAATGAAAGTGTGGGACGTTTCAGTAAGTCTAATCTCATATCTAATACATGCTACCATGGACTGTTGGCTTGATGGTTGAATGGAGGGTTTTGCAGACATTGGAAATGGAAGTTACTGACTTTTCTCAAAGTATGGTAAGGGAAGTATCTAGCTTGTGCGAAAGGCTTTCAGAATTTGTTTCAGTTGCATATGTCAGCAAAAGTGAAAGGCATAGATTATGGCATGATTTAAAAACCAGTTTTAAGAACCAGATCAGTCCAAGTTAGTTTCTGTCCGGTTCTGAACAGTTTCCATCCCTGGAACCAGAATGGTCTGGCTGGTCTGGTTCTCCAGGTTGTGGCCCAAACCAACTGGTTTTTAAAAACTGGGTCATGGAAAATCTGGGCCGGAGTTTAAGAAGCCCCTCATGTGATGCTATGAGAAATTTTAACTTGTAAAGGAGAGGGTAGCATGAGAGTCTTAGGATGTTTCAGAGAGGGCAGAGAAGGATGAATGGGGGTGCAAGAAAAACAAGGTGGGATGGTTTGAGAAAAAGTTGGAGTAAGCTCCACTGAATAAGCTCTAAACCAAAGTCAACCATAACCCTGGTGTCCAATACAAATCAACTGGTTGAACTCTGGTTGGTTTGCCTGAATCTGATGCATATCCATGTTTTAAAGCTGTCTTGATGAAACTATGGTTGATGTAAGCCAAATTACTAAATGTCTAAAGTGCCTCTTCTATATTAATGAGCATTGCTTACAAGTCAAGTTAGAATTCAGTTGGAGTGGAGTCAACTCAGGGCCAGTCTGCTTAATATGGAACTTTTTTTTGGACATTGGACCTTTCTTCTGCAAAGCCATGAATATGTGACATGTTGTGTTCAATGGGGAGATTTGGTTGGGCTTTGGGCTGGTTTCAACCTAGTTTGTCTCCCATAGGAGATAGATATAGAAGATCTATTTAGGAGGTACAAGTGGGTTTATTATGTCTAACAGAGAAGGCCAAAGTGGCTATAGTGATGTTGCAGAGGATTAGGGAAAATCACCTTATATGATGTATTTGAATGGGACAAGGAGGATACAGGGGTCATCCTTTTCTGTTGGAATGGATATCTATTGGATGAATTTAGATTTCGGAGGGGTGGGATAATCCTTTGTTTGTTCACATCAGAAGTTTGGGATTTTTGAAATGTATGGCCACATTTGGAAAGATGATGGGCTTGTATATAAATACATCTTCAAGAATGTGAGAGATAAAGATCCCCATGGTTGTCGAATGTGTTATTCAGTTCCTTCTAACAGCAGCCACCTTTATATAATCTGAAGAACCAGTATGCTAACATTGACCATTTTGAGGTTCAAAACAGCGCAAAGTTAATAGCGGGTAGGTTTTCCCACCACCTCTCTTTTTTTGGTTCTTTTTGCAAAAAGTTTTTCAGATTTGTTTTTTTACAGGATTTAGAATTTACCATTGTTAAACGGTGGCAGTGGGTGCCCACCGTGGGCATCCAAAGGTTGCCAAAGCAACCTGGGCAGGAGACCAAAACGCTGGGCGGTTGCTCCCGGGTGCAGGAGGGCTCTCCTCTCCCATGTGCATGAGAGAAGTAGAGTTCTCTCTCTGGTCTCTCTCCTGTGCAAGACTCCCATGCGCATGCAGAAACCGTCCGAGGATTTCTCTTGGACAGAACTACGCAAGACTCTCACTCTCTCTCTCACACACACTCTTGTACGATACTTCTCTCACGGGACATCACCACGGATCCCGAAGACGTTTGGAGCGAGGAGGAAACAACGAAGAAGACTCTTGTAGAATTCTTACCGATCCTACGAGATTCCGAACGCACGAGGTAAACACCCGTTCAAGATCGAACATTGGTATCAGAGCAATCACGTTCCTCTCTCCACGATGTCGTCGGATGTATCCATG
>JACBKR010003972.1:0-26346 GCA_014218235.1 Colocasia esculenta
TGTGTTGCATTTCATCATAAGACACTTTAAGGGCACTACCCCAAATAAGATAAGGTGGGGGTTGATCACCTTCCTTAGCACAAATCATAATCTCTCATTGTTAATAATCCCAAGATTTGTAAAATTGAGTAGAAAGTTACCCTAGGGTTCACACCGTGACAAGGTTATCACTTTGAGCTCCTACTCATTTTGGATCCCAGTGTCTAAGGCTAGAGATACAATGGCAAATGCCTAAGCCAGATTGGTGGTTCTTTCTTGCTGCCTAAGCAGGATAGGTTAGCATGTGGTCGTACAAAAAGGGCCAACAAGTGGTATCAGAGCAAAGTTCTATGATCAATCAAGAAGATCCAACGATCTTAGAGAAGATCCATCACAGCTCAAGGATTTTCTGAAGGTCAATCAGTCATCAGACCTCCACTTTTCGAGGGAGAGGATTACCAATACTGGAAAATGAGAATGGAATGCTTCATTCGAGGCACAGACTTTGATCTGTGGCAAGTAATAGAGGTTGGTGATTTGGTTATTGTTCCTGTGAAGGTACTACTGCCATTACAGCAGCGGATAAGAGTAAATTATCTCTAAACTTTAAAGCAAAGAACTATTTATGTTGTGCTTTATCCAAAAAAGAATTTAGTAGAGTATCTGCATGTAAATCTACAAAAGAAAGTGGGATAAACTGCAAGTAACTTATGAAGGAACAAATAAAGTAAAACAAACTAGGATAGATATTCTTGTCTCACAATATGAGCATTTAAAATGCTTCCATATGAAAATATCACTCAAATGTATAATAGATTTTCAAGCAATAGTTAGTCTAAGTTCTCTTGGTAAAAAACTTTCTGATGAGGAAATGTCAGAAAGATACTTAGGTCTTTAACTATTCATGGACCCCTAAGGTTATAGCTATTGAAGAAGCCCTGATCTAACCAAGTTTTCCATTGATAAATTAATTGGCTCTCTCATAGCACATGAAATAAATATGGAGCGGCTATCTGAAAGCTCTTCCAAGAAAAAACTCACTAATGATCTTAAAGTTGCAGCTACTCCTTCCACTCTTCTTCTTCTTCTAGTTCAAAAAATGCAGGTTCTGAAGACAGTGATGTAGATGAAGTTCTATCCAAACTTCAGGAGATTTTAAGAAGAAGAAAAATGGATCTAGAAGGATTCAAAAGAAAGAGAGAAAAGAAAAAGAAATAGTCTACTATGAATGCAGAAAACTTGGACATCTAAGACCAGATTGTTCTAAACTAAAGAAGACTGGTCAACCAGAAAAGTCCAAAAAGAAGCATAGAAATTCAAAAGAAAAGTCATGGCAGCTGCTTCGGACAATGAAGAAGCCACACTTCAGAATCATCAAGCTCAGATTCCGAAAAAGAGCAAGCAAGTCTAGCCCCATAGTAGGACTAGATGAGGTACATTCTAACTCATCTTTTGATTCGTGCACTGATTCAGGATCAGAATATGAAGATCTAAAGATGTCTTTAATGAACTATATGAAAAACATAAAGGTGTTGTTAAAAGAATTAAAAAATCTGAAAAACAACATCATTTGCCTAGATAACACCAATTCTGATCTTAAATCCGAAATGAAACAATGAAAAATAATAAAGGAAAGTAAAGATAATAATTATCTCTGAATGAAGAATTAAAAGAAAAAACAATGAAAAATCAGAATTAGAAGAAAAATTAAAAACTCTAACTGAAGAAAATCTGTATTTAAAAGAATCAGTTAGAAAATTAACTAAAGGGAAAACATCTTTAGCCCTATGCTTAAAAGGATCAAAATTTGGAAATAATAAACAAGTCTTGGATACAAACCTCCTGAAAAAGGAAAACAAGTCATAATTCCTGAAAAATATCTATTACCAAAATTTGTAAAAGAAACCAAGATGTCTCAGAAAAAGGCTCCTGTAAAAGAAAAGGTTACCAAAAATTATGTTCTAAACAGACAATAGAAACTGCAAAACAATTATATTCATTGTTGTTCTCTTTGCAATAAATTAAGACACACAGTAAATGCCTGCTCAACAAGGCACTTAGTATGGATTCCGAAAGCATATTTTTATGCATCTAACCATCGAGGACCCAAAAGATTTGGGTACCTACTTCTGAATAAGTTGCTTGGCAGGATATCCTTGGAGCATCAGGAACAAAGGATGCTCAAGGCATTGGTGACTGTCAGCTCTTCATCCAACTCATATCTGAAGAGGGAGTAGTCACTAATTTATTTTAAAATTTTAGTATTACTAACAATTATTTGCAAGTCTCATTCAGGTGGAGTCTCTCATTCGGGGGGGCACAGACTAAGGGGGAGTTATTCATTACTGTCAATCATTGTTGAACCCCTCAATGGTAAGAAATTTCACAACGAAGAGAGAATGCATGGTAAGATCCTTCCTTTTTGGTTAGTGACAAAAGGGGGAGAGTATGCATTATCTATGAATTTTCTGTATTTTCTATATTTTAAGTATTTTTGTCAGGAAATTCTCATAAATTTTATCATCACCAAAAAGGGGAGATTGTTGAACCACTCTTATATTTTTTACCCTTATATTTTGGTCACAACAAATATATTTTGGTGATAACAAAACTTATGATTAACTAAATATTATAAATATATTTAATATTATATTTTCCTAATAAAATAATTTATGTGATGTATTATTAAATTTATTAATATATTTAATATTGTGTTTTCCTATAATATAAATTTATGGAATTATCACTGTGTTTTTGCACTGAAAAGCAAAATCGATGTCTATTCAATATACATCGATTTCGTTCACAAAGTGCCACATCGATCTATTGAAAACATAGATTCTGTTAAAAACATCGATTTCATAAGTGAAACATCGATTTCAGTCTCACATCGATTTCAAAAGTTAAACATCGATTTTGGTCTCACATCGATTTCATAAGTGAAACATCGATTTCGGTCTCACATCGATTTCATAAGTGAAACATCGATTTCGGTCTCACATCGATTTCATAAGTGAAACATGGATTCGCTTCAACATGCATTCTGTTCAAACATGGATTCGCTGAAATATGGATTTCACTTAAACATCGTTTCCTTTATATTTCAAAATGTTTTTGGCATCTAGTGAAAAGTCATTATATCTTCTATCTTTCTGATAGAGATCTTTTTTTTCTCTAGTTCTCTTCTCTCCTGTCAGACAAAAAGGGGTTACTTAATTTCTGGGAGACAACGGGAAAATAGAGGTATGAACCTTTTTGACAGAAATACTCTTTTATCTAAACAATTTCTTCTATGCTTGCAGACCTCGTAGACCACAAAATATCAGAAGAAAGAGAAGATGAACAACGGCTAGAAATCCAATGGATTTGTTCAAGATTGCTCATATAAAAGATGAAGCAAGACTAAAGATGAAAAAGTGAGAGCTTTCCTGAAGATTTTTAAAGGAGTGTATATCCTGTAAGGAACCTGAACTCCACATACACTCAAGAAAGAGAGAAGAGCTCAAGCCCAATCAAAAGAAGCTTTTCATAGCAAAAGCTTTCAAAGCGTTCAAGTCTTCCCTCTTCACTCTCTCTCTGTGGTCATTGTAATTCTTGGGGAGGTCCTTTGCTAAGAGTTTCTTTCTGGTTACAGTTCATTCTTGTAAAACTCTTAGCATTATTCTTTCTTTTCCAAAGAAAAATTTCTGTCCAGCTGAGGGACTGTACTCAGTGTAGAACCTAGCTGGGGGTTTAAGTCTAGCAGAACTGCACTGGGGTTTGTACCAGGGGTTGGCTTCTTGACCTGTAAGAGAAGTGGGCTGCCTTCTTGCCTGGGAAAGAGAAGAAGACCAGCTAGGGTGCTGGGTGTTGTATTGTTCTTGAGAGAGATGTATCCTTGGTTAGTAAAATCCCAAGAGATTGCTTGGGACTGGACGTAGGACTTCCATGTGGGAAGGGCCGAACCAGGATAAATTCCTTGTGTTCTTTGTGTAATTGTTTATTTCACTACAAGAAATCCTAGCTCTGCCTACAAAATTACTTACGGTTCAGTATATTCGTAGGCTATTCGTATGGATAGACATATGTATGCTTACAGATTATACATGTCGTAAGCATATGCTCTAAACTTTGTTCTTGAACTTTTAAGATATGTCTATCCTTATGGCGTAATATCGTAAGCATATAACGTTATTAATATACTTACGGAGTTTGATACAATAAATATATAATAAAATATTCTTTTTAACGTTGGGCGCCCATTCAACTTTGGTCTCCCGCGCGTCGATTGAAGGGAAAAAAAACCCTCCTTCCCCTTGCCTCGACTCTCCTCCTTCCCATTGCAGCGGCGATAGAGCAGCAGCGGCGGAAGGGCAAACAGTGGCGTCGTCGGCAAGCAGCTCCAGGCTTCGCCCTCGCGAAGGCTGGGGCTTAACTTCATCGCCGATCGTGCGAATGCATCGCCGCCAGGTCCGACTTCATCGCCTCCGTCTCCGCCCACCATCGCCCATTACAACATCCATCTCACTGCTTCCTCTTCTGGTATTCCCCTCTCTCCCTTGATTTTGGCAGCAGCACGTAGAGGATGCCCTCCTCAAAATCACCTCCAACAACGCCTCCCACCTCCTCTACCTCTCCAACGTCGCCGTCTCCACCTGCGAGACCGTCGCCTCCGGCCACCAGGTTCTCGAGTCGCCAACCCACTCTAGTGTGATTCCCCCCAACCTGGCATATGCTGCGTCCTTACTTAGGGCTCCCCCACTGCTGGGTCCCTCTTCTTCCCCAGTTGCCCTAGAAACACCGGTTCTCCCCAACCTGGCAGAAGCTGCGACCTCGTCAGGGCCTTCCCTCCGTTGGGGCCCTCCTCTTCTCCAGCTGCCAGAGGCGCGCCCAAAGCTACTGCCAAGTGCCACCTTCCCGCTGTGGACCCAACTCCAACTGTGCCCTCCACCCCTGGCCTCGCAGATGGGCCATGGAGACCTCCCAACAGCCCAGCGATTCCATCTCCACCGGCTGCATCTTTTGTCCAGGCTTTGATGCGATCCATGTTCCCACCAGCTCTTCCCCTTGCCATCCACCCCCCAGCCTTCACCGATGCAGGGGAGCCAGCAGTGTTCTTCTCCGTGGAGGAGATCAACATCTCGTGCAAACCTTTGGAGCTGGCGGTGATTGCAAAACACCTCAAGGAAGACCACCTTTTCAGGAGATCCGATACCACCTACAGCAGAGATTCAAGTTTCAGGAAGACTTCCTTCTCAGTGCGCTGGACAAACATCATCTGCTCATCAATTCCAGAATAAGGAAGATTTCCTCCAGTTTCTCCTCAAAGACTCCATGTATGTTCAAGGAAAAATATAGGTTCTTTAGATGGTCTATATATTTTTCTCCTGAGGAGGACTCACCTGTAATCCCACTATCCCAGTTTGGATGGAACTGCCGGCACTTCCAGCTAATTTTTTCAATGAAACCATGATACGTTCAATAGCTAGAAGTGTTGGCCCAGTCTTGAAAGTGGACAGGAACACCACTGCTATGACATGCACTTTTCCTCTTTATGAGTGCTCCTCTTCTCTGCTCTTGCTTTAACCACTCACCTCGACCTTTCTTTGTGAGTGTTTAGCTCCGTTTTGCAGCACAAACCATGGCAGCCACTTCAAGCTTATGTCCACAGCCTCATCCTCCAACGAACAGGAAACAGAAAACCTCATGCATCTTTCTATACATTGTTGTCAGGCCATCTCCTTTAATCCTTAGATCCAGTGAGCGATGTGGTTCCTCTAATGGTGGCTATGCTTTTTGCTCTACGGGATGGTGGTTTACCTGGGTGTGAAATCCATTTCTACATGCTGCTGGTACTTCGAGGATGCACTTGGGAAAGCTCGATTGTTTACTTGGTGGTATAGATAATTTATTGATTTTTTTGGTTAGCTGATCTGTAAAGACAAGCTAGTATTGGACCCAGCTGCAAGCTAACTGTACCACACAGTTTGCTTCTGCAAACTTTGTCACTTTGTATACATTATCTTTTCTTTCTGCTCTGCTGCCTTGTTGGTCTCCCATCTTCCTCCACAATCCTTAGCCTAAAGCAAACTCTGTGCAGCTTAGACAAGCTTACATACTTCTGATTTATAATGAATATCATGATGCTACAATTTTCTCCTAGAGAATGACATGTCTCCCACTGATGAGCTGGATGTTAATTCTCCTGGTGCGCAGAACATCCTCCACCAAGTGATAATGCAACACACCACTGCTGCTTGTTCCACTCTTACCCACCACATTGATAGCAGTTTAGTGGATGATACCACTGTATATCCGGGTGCTCAGAATGTCCAAGTAGCAGCCAGACAGCAGCACAAGATGATGTACACCCAGTGTTTCGCTGAAATGCCAGTTCAGAAATCTGAACCGGAGCATGTGACAGATGCACCCACTGCTGTCCATCCTCTTGACAGCATGAGAGCTACCTATGAGGGCGATCAAGACCCTGTCAGTCTAGAGGGTGTCCATGCTAATTCTGCCACGGTTCCCGCTAGTGCATTGTTTCTTTCTCTGGTTTTCAGTAAACAAAAGATATTTAGGAACCCTTCTCTTCCCAAACTTAAAGTTAGTGGACGACATGAAGTAGTTTGCCTTGGTATGCTTGCTCCAAGGAAGTTTATGGAGAGGAGGAGGAGGAAGACGGAGGTCTTTAAGGATGCTGCTGATGAAGCAGATCAGATGAACTGGAGGAGGCTGATGAGGGAGATTGAAAATGAAGGTTCCGTTGTCTCTATTCTTCGAAATAGAAGGAGCAGAGGTAGTCCTCTCAAAAGAGATATTGTTCTTGGTACCCTGACGAGGTTCAAGCAGCTTAAGAAATGGAATCTTGTTAGTGAGGTATATTTTCTCTAAATACTCCACTGATATTGATGAAAGAGTCGAAAAACTATAAAATGCTAGATTTATGCCTTCTTCAAATAATTACAAGAGCTGCTGAGCCAATGATGATGTCCACTATAAGTAAAAAAAGCTGTTTCTTGTTGTACTCTCTTTCTTTCTCTTATTTTAATCTGTTGGAAGATATGTTTATGCTGAATGCTACTCATTCTTATGCCCCTTAGATTTATTGCTTTTGGAAGATAACCGTGTCTCTGACAAGTTTTATTGCTTTTTCATGACTTAGTTTAACAATTTCTGTTTGTGTTGTTTAATCCACACATCGATAAATTTTCCTTTTCTTCTCATACTCTCAACTTATATTTTGATCCTTTGTGATTTGATTCTTCAGGTGCTTGTCTGATGAGAGTTCTGTCCTATTGCTTTACTCTCTGGTGCATGGGAACTCGGACTTCTTGGAATATGTTTTGGTACGAACAGATCTTGATACATTGGTAGGTGTCATCTGACTACAGATTTCTTTTATAGGTGGTCAGTTATTTGCCAGGATGAAATTCAAATTTGACATCTTTTTAGATATCTGGAAATTGACATTGTTTTCGTTATATGTGTTGTTCATGTGATTCATCATTTCTTCTTTACTCTGTTCCTTGCTTTGCTTCCTAAAATTGATAATATATTCGATTGGTGTGTTTAACTGAAGTTCATGGTCTTTTTTTCTGTGTTCCTCTAATTCTCTCTGTTGCTGTAAGTGCCTATTTCTTTCGGCAAGTCTCGACCACTTTAGTGGTCTATTCATAATGCATGTGCACATTTTGGACTCCTGATGTTCCTTACACTAATGCTCTAGTGATTTTATTTTAGCCACTAAACTTATCTATACCATAACATCATGTTAAGCAAACCACCTTGACTGGCCTGGCTAACCACCTTGACTGGTTAGAAGTAGACTATGAGGTCTGGTACAAACATGTTAAGCAAGCTTCACATATACTATGACATTACAATTTATGAATGTAGACTTTTGGAGTATACCTCTAGATTTGTCATCAAAATGTAGTTAAAGTCTTGGAGCCGGCATTGAAGGTGATTTACAGCTTTGTTTTGTGTTCTTTTAAACTGACTTTTATTTTAAAGAATTGTCTTCTGGTGGCCTTCAAAAAGGGATCTATGTAAAATGTTTTCATTTATAGCATTGACATTGAGTTGTTAAATGATATGAAGCTTAGGATCCATTTATATGTATTCTTCTCAACAACAGTCATTAACAGTTAGATTGTTAATATTTAGTCTTGCACATATCTGGTTTAAAATACAATAAAACATTCTTGTATGCATGTTACAGCCTAGAAGATGAAAATTCATTCTACAGAAGTTGAATATGCAAAAGCAATGCTTTTATGAGTTTTGCTTAAAACATCAGGTCTATGACGAGTTTTTGATCATAATTGATGGTTCTCAATAAGCACACATGTTTTCAATATGATGTCACTGTGCAGAGAGATGGAGATTCTACCATTTGAAAAGGAAGCCTTGTTTACTGCTGTGACTATTTTAGCACTGGAATCTTAAGCCATGAGAGGTATCTGTCTCCTTGAAGGATATCTTCGATTTTAGGTGAGGGAAATATGCCACATTTATACATATCTTACATGATCAAAGCGTGAAGAAAAATAACAGTACTAACTCCCATTTTCGACCAAGCATGGAAGGATTAGTATTTATTTCCATTTTTTGTTGCCCTTCCATTTTCCTTCTTGATTTCTTAATAATATGTGCCAACTTAATAAATGCTTTTGGACCGAGCTAACATGCTTACTGGTTTGGCTTCACTCATTACAACAGCTAGTTGTGTCCTGGCATATGAAAGCTGCTACTATGTGTGAATTTTCTCGTCAGGAGTTTATTGGTGGACTACAGTCATTGGGGTGAGAACAAAGAAGTTCAACTTGTTTAACCTTCATTTGCTTGCTGTGGTGTAATTATTCCTAGTTTTCCATCATTTGAATAATGTCTTGCCTGAAAGCAAACATTTGCATGGCAGGGTTGATTCACTTGAAAAATTTCGCAACCACTTAGCCCATGTCTTCATATTATTTTCTTTGTTCTCTTTTAATTGAGCCATGCTTTACTGTGATAGAGCTTAATTTGTTTATTAATCATATTGTTTCTTTTGTTATACATTCTCACACAGTACTTATTGACCACATAAGACATATTGTTTCTTAATGTCTCTTAATTCAATTTTCTTACCTCATTTATTGCAGCTCTTGCAGTTGTCTGTTGCAACATGTCTTGGTCCAAAGAGAAAGCAAGCTGATTCGGACAAATCACAAATCTTCTCCCACCACATGTGAACAATTTCATTTACTAACAATTAACTTTCTCTTCTGAATAGACTTTAGCACTAGTATGTGAATGTGAACAATGATGTTTGATGTAATCTTTCATTAACATTATTGTTTGTTAAACTTTAATGTGTTTTATATTATTAATGTGTTGTGCATTGTGAATGAGTGGGTGTGAATGTGTGTGGATCTAAATGTGGATTATGGATCTAAATGTGGATGTGTATGTGTGGAACTAAATGTGGATGTATATGTTTATCCAAATGTAAATGTGTGGATTTAAATGTGGATGTGTACGTGTTGATCCAATTGTTTGTGAATGTGGATCTCTAAATGTAGGTGAATGTGGATCCATTTAAATATAGTACTATTTTTTTTTTGCTGAAAAAAAACTACTTATGGTGTATGTGGCCGTAGGGAAACATACTTGCTTATGGTGTACGTGGCCGTCGGGACACATGCTTACGGTTTAAATTGTCGTAGGGATATTCGGCATCACTGAGTCTATCCTTACAAAAATTATGACTACGGTTAACATCGCCGTAGCCACAAAAAGATATCCTTATGGTGTTACTTACGGCTACCAACACCGTCACTATAGCTTTATACTTACGGAGTTTAAAACACCGTAGCCTTAGGCCTTTGCCGTCGGTCTTCTGCCGACGAAACCCAACCGTAGGGTAACACCATAAGCAAAGACTATGCTTACGGTTTTTGGTTATCTACCTACGGTGTTTGGACGTAAGCAAAGCCTGATTTTCCTGTAGTGTTTGCTTCCACACTGCTACTCTCTATCACACTCAACTAACCAAACTTTCAAGTGATAATTTTCTATGTTTAAGGTTCTATTTCAGATTTGAGAAAACCTATTCACCCCCCCCTCTAGGTTAGCTTGTTGCCGTTCCTAAAGGGCCAACAACTTCGACTGACCAATGAACATCCAAAGTCTTGGTCAATTTATCTTGATCGGTCGAAGTTACTTTATCATATACAAAGTCTGGCATCGTCATATATGAAGTCCAGCTTCTTCATATACAAATTCCAGCTTTAACTGACTGTAACCAAATATGGGCATCCGAAGTTCTGTGCTTCGACTGACGAAGAACAAAACTGAACATTCGAATTTGTTCAAAGCTTCATCAGTGCAGGTTATCAATTTGGCCAGTTAGTCAATGATGTGCAAACATTATTTAAGGAGTATTCAACAAGAGGGCACTAATGGGCATCAACCAAACAATGATTTCAAGTTATCTTCAAGAATAACCAAGATTATGTCATTATAAATCATCATTAAAAAAATCAAATCATCATATGTCATCATCAAAACAATAAAACAAAGGATATGGTTATTTACATAACCATAACTGAACATTCTTTGCCTTTTTATGATGACAAAACTCACTAACTCTCTCCACCTTTTTGACAACAACAAAAGTCAATCTCTCCCCCTTAAGCATTAAAAACATAGATTCCCTCTTTGTAAAGCACTTCACTCCCTTGAACTAGATACCGATTAAGTTAAAAGAAGCACAATTCTGTGATGCAGCTGGATAGATCAATTGGTAAAAACTGAAGTATGAGAAATATGACAGCAAGGAGTAGAAATGGAGAGTGGGAGCCTGAAGAAGGATTAGAATCTATGGACAATAAGATATTAGTATATGATAGAGAGAAATTATGGTGTCTTGAAATTGTGCAACAAAGTTTAAAAATCAAGACACATTCAAAAACAACATTTGTCAAATCTTAATAACATGAATGCATTTAAAAAGATGTAGCAAATGTGATTGAATGTGACTTATATAAGTTAAATAGAGTGATTAACACAGAGTTTAGAAGCTAAACATTTAACACAATGTAGAATAATAATTCTAAACTCAATTTTCATGAACTATATCTAGGTCAATTCAAATGTTGTTCTTTTTATACTTTGAATTTCTTTCTCTTTGTGAGAGATAATACATGAATGAATTGGTCAAATCTCACCTTTCAGTGCAAGAGGTCACGTTTAGTCAATGCAAGACTGTAACATCCTCCTCTCTTGTGGGCCTCTTGTGGTCAACCACCTTCTGTTGAAGGTCGCAACGCATCAGTCGTCGCCTTCTGAAGGCGACAAGGTGGCTGTCACGTCTTCTTGTGAACGCGACAAGTATGTTGTCGTGTTCAAACATCTGACCGCAGCATGAAGTTTGTCATTTTGCTATCTTGACAGTTGGGACAAGTGTCAACCCCTGACAACAGGAAGGCGAAAGGTCAGATGTCGCGTTCTAGGTGTCAGGTCTCCGGGGTGACATGTGGTGTTTCTGTTGGTCAGGTTTGACTAGGATTTGAGATTGCGAAAGATTGATCGTCGCGTTCATTAAGTGAACGTGACAGGCAAGCTGTCGCATTCTCAACTCCGAGGCTTAAATGGACACAGGCCACAAAACAACCCCTTCTTCTCCTTCCTCGAGCTGGTTCTTTTCTCCTCTGACCCCTCTGCTCTAGTTGCTCCGTGGAGAGTTTGGGGGAGAGTTAGGTGGCTGGTGAGGAGTGTGTGTGTGTTGCCTTGTGTTTGGGTTGGGGTTCCTCTCCTCGGTGGTGCTCTTCTCTGACTGTGGGGTTCATCCTCGTGATGCTCCTCTCCATCGGCTTGTAGGAGGATGACCCTTGCTCGTGGACGGAGTATTCGTGGAGCTTGGAGTGAGGAGGAGGTGGCCATGCACACAAGAAGACCCAACGGGTTGGCCCTTCATTTTGAGGTTGGGACACCTAGACCTTCCCTAGTTCTATCATGCTAGGGCTCAATCCCCCTTCTCCAAGCTTTTAGAACTCATGTTAGGTTGTGCATGTGTGCTTGTGAGCTCTTGTGATGCTTCTTGTATGCTTGGTATGAGGGTTTGGGTAAAGAGAGGTCATGTTTGCTTGTGAGTTTATAGAGTGTAGATTCACATCCTTGACATGCATGGGTGTGATTGAGGGTGGTTTGGACCTATATGCTTGTTTAAATTGTCCTACATGCTCCTCTCCCTATTTATTTCTCGGATTTGTGGTGCATGGCACAGAAGGTGTGCACTCGGGTGTGTAAGTATGTGGTCGCGACTTAGATCGCGACAGCTCGATATGTTGCCTTCTTGTGTGAGGAAGCAACAAAAACCCTGTCATGTTCTGGTCGCGACAGAGTGACCGTCGCCTTCTCTTCCGGTTTACACGTGTGTTATGGGAGGCCTTAAGTGGTCACTGGGCCTCTGTCTGTGGCCACGACAAGGTCCTTGTCATGACCAGATCAGAACAGGTACCACTGTCGCCTTTTGACCCAGGTCACGACAGATAGGGTGTCGCTTTTAGGTGGCGACAGCCTGCGCGTCGCATTCTCAGACTAAGAAGGGACTTGGCGACCTGTTCGGAGTTTCCTTCTGCTGTGACTCTATTTTTCTTAGCACCTGTACCGTTCCTAGTACAATGCTACCCTAGTCTTTCGCCCAGTGCTAGGCACTTGAGGGCTTGTCCGCGAGACAGGTTGTTACCGTTACCTGGACCCCTAGACCCCGGCCCCGCACACATGTTTGAGGGAGTTCTCCAGTCGGCGGGCGAGCTCGAGTCACAGACTCTGGTAGCAGAGGGGAAAACGATAGGGACAACGGTGTAGAGTCGTTTGTAGAGCCCTCTTAGCTGAGTGGGATGCCGAGGTGGTTTCGTGCTCTTTCGGCGTAGATCAGTTAGTCCTTTTTCTCACTGGCTCACTCTATGTGGTTTCGGAACCATTTAGAGGGGTCAGGCGTGGGACCGTAGTCCGGCCAGACTATGGCAATTTTAGTTACTTTAGTTTTGCACCTCACTCCGATGGGAGGTGCTAGACATGGACTGTCTGTTGAGGGTAAGGCGCGTGGTGCACCTAACTGAGCGACTAGTGTAGTGTTGATATGGCTAGTGTCTTTGTCCAGGCAGTTGTTTACTATCTGCTTTTACAGCCTTGGGTTCTTCCCAGTGCTGTGGATCACACGGCTTTCCAGTCCCGACATTTAGCTTAGACCGTAGGCCATGTAGTTTCTTTATGCTTCCGCACTTTACTCTGTTAGTAGGATAGATTTACTACTTTATTTAATTATTGCACATATAGATCTATTCGGCTGTTAGAACCAGTGGGAGATTGGTAGTCCCTACTGGGCTTCTTCGTAAAGCTCATCCCCTCCTTTACAAGTGAGACTTCACAGCAGCACCCTCCGCGGTGGGCTGAGGAGACGGGGCCATAGTAGACGGCGTCTTCCATGAGCAGTGTTCCCTAGACATGTGTACTTCACCCTCGAGATATGTCCCTAAGGGACCTATTAATATTCTCTTTACTTCTACACTTGTACTTTGTTTACTTTGGGACTGTACTAGACTTGTACACTATGTTGGACTCTTTCCTTCACTTGTTTGTACTTTTAAGTGCATTTTGTTGTTACTTACCTCTGTTACATATCTTATTAGACTGGTCTATTAGCCCTTCCGGGTCTTCGGTCCCGTGGGCAGTGGTGCCGATGGTCGGATCCTTGGTGGGAGCCGGGGTCTAGGCATCGAGGCCGTTACAGTGGTATCAAAGTAAGGGTCTATCAAAACTTGTAATGGAAATAAGTAATGACGTAAAGTCCCTTAGAAAGTACAAGTAACACTGCTAGACATCAGATTATTATCTGTTTACTTGAATGTTTGTCTGTGTCGAAGGACATGCCTCCACGCAGACGGAGGTTGGTTCGAGAGCTGATGGATCATCAGGACATCAAGTCGGACGAGGCGGTTGCAGCCGAGCATGTAGCACCCTAGAAAATTTTAATTACATAAAAACTCAAATAAATGGAAATAAATAATTTTCATAATCTCGTAGTATTTAAAACATACGTATCATTATCGTATGTCCTAAAACACATCAGAAAATTCCGTAAAAATTATAAATCAACCCCAACATTATTACTAAATGTTTCACAAAGAAATTTGTGACAATAAAAAAAGGATTAGCTAGGTTTAAAGTGTTTTACGACTTATTATCGTAATTCATGAATAAGTCGGAAAATCATTATCACACGTACTTGGATGAGTTAGAAAATTAAATAAAAATCATAGATGGACTTCAAATAATATCATCTAATGACCCATCAAGAAATTTGGGTAAATAAAAATCATTTGGACTAGGTTTAAGAGTTATGGTGACCGATTATCCAAATTAGGAAGCAAGTCGGAAAACCGTTAACACGGAAATACGACGCAATCATAAATTAAATAAAAATCTTAGAAATGCTTCTAACAATATATAATAATGACCCAATATCATAAGTGGGCCAATGGACCACATATGGCCCAAAATCAAATGAAGCAAGAAAATACATAGAAATTCGTAACCATAAATAAGCTGAAATTAAAAAGAGGCAATTAGAGTTGAATTGGGATGCAATCATGCATTCATGGCAACCCAAATTCGTGCCTAACTATGAGGGGAGGTTTCCTAAAGCCTCACACACTCAAAGGGAGGAAGAAATATTCAAAAATAGGAAACCAACATGCCAATCCCGAACCCTCCTTTCCTAGTTATAATAGGACTCCTAAACACCATGGTTACTTAAGTACTCTTCACCCAAACCCTAGGGACGAGTTTAGAACTTTCTGGGGTCGTGTGGAGGAGTTCTTGGTGGCTGGGGAGCAGGAGATCGTCCACACCAAGCCATTCTTCTTCCCCGTTTCGTCTGCTGCGACCTGCACAAACAACCCTCTTGAAGTCGACCAAGGTGAGTCAAACCTAAAACAAACCTTGCAAGGCCTGTACCCATGGAAATAGGGTCAAGTCTACGTTCTAGCCCAAGTGGAATGCCCAAATTCCATGCAGTATACACGGAGTAGTAAGCATTTTCCTCCAAGTGGTCTGAACACGGGTTTTCTGGAATAACGGGACTTCTTCAACCCAAAAGGTAGGTTTTCTCGGGCCAAACCTTAACAATCCTATACCAATGTGTAGAGCATCAAGTTAACTTTCATTTCCCACTAGTTTCAGCCAATTTCATTTAGTAGATTTTGAATTATAAGCGTTTTTCCAAAGGCGCGCACTGTTAGGGCTTTTCCCGTTCTTAATATGTTGCACATGTTTCAAGACCGAATTAGAGTAAACCCACAACATGAAAGTTATTCTAATAGTTATCCTCTTCATGTTTGGTGTTGAACATTTTGTCTAAATGTCATCAGTTAGAGAGTTATAAGCATGGTAATAGGGTTGCTGCATAAAACTACGACTTCAGGTTACACTTGGTCTGACTTCGTGTTCAACGTGATCAAAGCCTATCAAAACCATCCTTATTTTCCAATTCCGATTTACTGGAAGTACCCTTGTATGTCTAGGTTGTTTTAAAATTGGTTTCGTTATTTTTCATGCACTGTATATTTTGTTCTATATTTTATAACAACTCTGTGTCAAAAGAGGGAAAGACTGGACCGCAATCCAAGAACATGTCCTTGCTCTGTCAGAGTCTGGCACAGAACCTGTGAACGCGACGGCCCGATAGGTCGCGTTCAGAGGTTTGATTGCGACATACCCCTTGTCGCTTTCTCAAGGCGACATGCACTTTGTCGCGATTGTTTTGCCTGATCTGACCGCCCTGTCGCGATGCTCACATCCCGTGT
Source organism: Colocasia esculenta (assembly GCA_014218235.1). Classification (NCBI taxonomy): domain Eukaryota; kingdom Viridiplantae; phylum Streptophyta; class Magnoliopsida; order Alismatales; family Araceae; genus Colocasia; species Colocasia esculenta. Next base: position 15,813 of record JACBKR010003972.1, read on the forward strand.
CGCCTTCTGGTCCCGACCCGTCGCCTTCCTTACAGGAGCCTGTCATGATCTGACCCCGAGCTTGACAACACCCTGTCGCCTTCCTTACATGACCCTGTCGCGACCTGACTCCGAGCCTGACACCCGTGTCGCCTTCCTTATATGCCCATGTCGCGATCTCAGGATTTTTACCAAAACCATGTGTTTTCTTACAAATTTTCCCGTATATACCCAAGGTCTGTTTAAACGTGATAATTACTGTGTAAGTTGCATGTTTTGGGTCTGATCATTACAGGATTGTTATTTTAATGGCTTAAAAGTGTTAAACCCATTTAAAAGCTTTAATTACATGAATGATATGCTAAGTGCTCCTTAAATGTTATGATCCATTCATGTTTCTTGTGATTTAATCTTCCTACTGTTCTTCCACGTTTAAATGATAATGGTTATCATAAAATTTTGCAATCCATGATTAGTTAAAGTGCATAGTTTTATTCCATGTTATATTGTCAAGTGTTTCCTGCGAGTTTGAGACCGATGGTTCGTGAATTGAGACACGCGTACCGCACTACACACTAGCACTATTAGGCAGCCTTTTCTTGGGAAATTGGAAACTCTCTACCGGTCATTCCGAATCGGTAGACTAGCGACCTTTTCACCAAGGCCTCCGTAAATCTCCTCTGACCATGGATTCCCACATGGCCGACGAGTTGGTTGTACCATTGAAGTTCCCTGGAGATAGCGTGCACTTCCTTTCTCTTCTTGATCTCGTGAGTATGACTTACAAACTAGACTAAAGCCATTAATGTAAAGATTGAACGAAAGTATAAATCGTACCGTTATGCTGCCGAATTTATCTCTTGACCATTGTTCTCATGAAATCATGTTCAATTTAATTATTACTTCTTTTCATCATCATCTTGAACATGACATTACATGTGCTTATTTATTGAAACTCTCATTGGCCATTATTAATGACTGTGGGTATCTTCATTTAAAAATTTACATGAGATGCTGACAGGGCACGGCGTGTGTCCAAGGGCTCCAATCTAGCCCCAATGACGGCGAGTCATAGATATACTGTTAACCATGGGGTATAATGATTACTGGCGTTGCATCTGCGCTGGGAGTACTTTCTTGCTTGTTGAGTGTTAGATACATAACCACATACACGTGACCTGTGTGCATTCTTGGTGGATCTTTCCTTGGTGTACATTAGTGTCTACGTGCCTGATTAGTGTTACTTGTTCGTGCTTGAACATTCTTGCTTGCTTGCTTGCGTGATATGGCCATCCTGCATTTAATGCAATTAGTGACATCTTGCGTTCTTGACATCAAGTGAAATCTTGCGTGCTTGTACAAAGTGATCTATTGCTAGTTCTATCTTGTCATCTTGTTCACAATCTTGTTCTATCATAATCACTCTCTCTAGCTTGTTTTATATATCATGTTTTAACGAGTTTTATTTGTACTTGCATATCATTCATCATACTTGCCTAGTTCTAAAATGTTAATCACTTATATCATTGCCCGCACATTGAGATATAAATCCTACTGGGCTAGTTTGCTCATCCCCTACTTTTACCCATCTAGGTGACTATGAAGTTCAAGAGGAAGAGCAAGTCGAGGATGGGGATGTGTCCAAGTGATGAGCGTTCCAACTATGAGTCTAGTTATAGTAATTTTCTATGAGAGTTAGAACTTGTAGTAGGAAGTGAGGAATAAATGTACTTTCCTTTTTATTTGAGTCTTTGTCCTGTACTAGTGTCTATTTGAATACAAAGAGTTGAGATTTGAATACAATTTTTATTGAGTTCAATATATGGGCCCTATTATGATGTTGTGTTGATTCACAATTAGTGCGTGCTAGCTAGAGGCTTATTTGCCGACTGTTCACGTCTCGGAATATCGACTCGAATTATTCGAACTAATATCCACTGCGTAATTCTCGGGACGTGACAGAGCACGTGCCGGTTGATGCTCAGTCTCAGCAGTTCAAGCAGCCTGGTGTTATGTTGCTGCAGAGCGTCCCATTGTCGCAGGGAGCGCAGCAGTGGTTTCCACCCTTGCCCTTGCTAAACGTCATGGAGCAGTTGTAGAGAGCTATGTTCCAAGCCTCTTGGCAGTACCAGTAGTATCAGCAGTACCAGTAGATGCCAGAAAGAGGTCAGTAGTTCGCAGAGATGGCAGCAGAGGAGCAGCCACCACCGACCCCGTAGGCAGCACCAGCCCAGCCAGAGGCACCACTGGTGGTATGACAGCAGACTCCAGTTGCAGCGGTAGCACCTGAGGACTGCACGATGCTTCTGGAGAGGTTTCTTCGTCTTCAGCCTCTGATGTTCTATTGTGATTATGATCCGGACAAGGCAGAGAGTTGGGTCCATGAACTCGAGCGCATCTTCGAGACCATGGATTGTGGAGATCCGGATCAGGTCAGACTTACAGTATATCAGTTGAAGGGGTCAACCCACGAGTGGTGAAGGACCGTAAGGTAGACCAGTTTTCAGGAAGGTGGCTGGACCTGATTTCTTGGGAGTAGTTCTTAGAGACCTTTCACAGCGACTACTTCCTCGACTAGGCTTGTCATGAGAGGAGGGACCAGTTCCACGAGCTAACGCAGGGAGATTTGACTGTGACACAGTACCACCAGAGGTTTGTGTAGCTTCTTCGACACATCGCCCACGTGGCCACTAGTGAGCAGGCTCGCACCGAGCAGTTCATTAGTGGGCTACACTCAGAGTTGAGGTGGGCCATGGTTGGTCACCTCTGCGACACCTTGGGGTTGGAAGTGGCAAGTGATACAGCCTTGGAGAGGGAGTGTCGGTTCCAGCCACAGTAGGGAGGAGGCTGGGTGAGGCCTACCCCGTACAAGTGCTCTTCGGGCAGTCGAGGGAGTGCTTCTTCTTCTTCTTCTTTTGGACAGGCGGTGCTGGCCTGACCTCAAAGTTGAAGAAGTTGTTCTCTCGAGGAGGTAGGCGGCATTACCAGCAGTCACAACAGCCACGACGTCAGCAGGAGCAGCCAATGGAGCAGTCTGTGCAGTAGGAGTAGAGCAAAGCCAGCAGGGCAAGGGTTGCTTTCACCGTGGTCAGCAGGGTCACTTCAGGCGAGACTGTCCATTGAGACAGGGGCAGCAGCAGTTGGCACCAATTTAGTACACACAGTAGGCACCTCAAGCACAGTACCCTCCATCCCAGTAGGCGCAGCGTCAGCAGCAGCACCAAGGATAGTTCCAGCGGTCACAGCAGCACCAGCAGCAGCCATAGCGAGCACGTGGTCACGGTTGGGTGATGAACATCACCAGAGATGAGGCGGAGGCCTCTAATCTGGTCGTTGGTACAGTTCCTATCGTTGGTCTAGTTGCTCGTGTTTTGATTGATCCAGGTGCCACCCATTGTTTTGCTTCAGAGTAGTTCTTGCTATCCGACGGGTGACTACATGCGTACTTTGGGTTACCTAGAGGGTGTCACCGTTGAGGTACAGGGCCACCATCTACCAGCCAGATTGTTTGCCTGCAGCTCTACAACTTTGATGCCATCCTGGCATGGACTGGTTGGAGGCCACACTCTGTGCTAGTGGACTGTCATCAGAAGATCGTGCAGTTTGAGATACCTGGAGCACTTGTGCTTTACTTCCGAGGTACCCAGTCTACCTGCCGACCTTTTGTTTCCTTCTGTAGAGCTCGGCGCCTTATCCGAGATGGTTGTGTAGCTTTCCTTGCTATTGTGAATTTCTCAGATTCTGGTGAGCTGTCTATTTCAGATATGCCTGTTGTCTGTGAGTTTGCTGACGTATTTTCGAAGGATCTACCTGGTTTGCCGCCAAAGCGGGAGGTAGATGACTCCATTGAGTTGCTTCCGGGGATGATGCCTATGTCCAAAGCATCGTACCGAATAGCGCCGGCAGAGCTGCGGGAGTTGAAGTGCCAACTCGATGAGTTACTTGTGTTGGGATTCATTCATCCGAGTCGTTCGTCATAGGGAGTGCCTATTTTGTTTGTGAGGAAGAAGGATGGCAGCCATAGGATGTGCATCAATTATTGGTAGCTGAATTAGGTATAGTGAAGAACAAGTATTCGTTGCCCAGGATCGATGATTTGTTCGACCAGTTACAGTCAGCTTCAGTGTTCTCCAATCGATTTGAGGTCGGGCTACTACCAGTTGAGGATCTGCGAGTAAGATATTGCCAGATCAGCCTTCCGTACACACTATGGCCACTTCGAGTTTGTCGTGATGCCTTTTGGGCTCACGAATGCACCAGAAGCCTTCATGGAGTTGATGCACAGTGTGTTCCGAGAGTACCTGGACCGGTTCATGGTGGTGTTCGACGGCAGAGGAGTAGGGGGTTCACTTGAGGCTAGTGTTGCAGGCATTGAGAAGTCACCAACTTTACGCCAAATTTAGCAAATGTGAATTTTGGCTAAAGGAGGTGCACTTCCTTGGTCACGTGGAATCTGGTTCAGGTGTGGCGGTGGATCCCGCCAAGGTTGAGGTCGTGGTTTCGTGGGGCCAGCCCACTACAGTTGCAGAGGTTCACAATTTTCTAGGGTTGGCAGACTACTACAGGAGTTCATGCAGGACTTCGCCAGGGTTGGTGAGCTGTTGACCAGGTTAACCAAGTGTGAGACCAGGTTCGTGTGGATAGCAGAGTGCGAGCAGAGTTTTCAAGAGCTGAAGAGCCGGCTGACTTCAGCTCCGATCCTTGTTGTACCTTCTAGTAGAGGCGGTTTTATTGTCTACATTGACGCTTCGGGGACTAGTCTTGGAGCCGTGTTGATGCAGTACGAGCGGTAGTTGCTTATGCTTATCGTCAGCTGAAGAAGCATGAGCAGCACTACCCGACGCACGACTTGGAGCTTGCAGAGGACGTATTCACCCTGAGGTTGTGGAGACATAACTTGTACGGCGAGGTGTTCGAGGTTTTCACAGACCACCGGAGTTTACAGTATGTCTTCACACAGAGAGATATGAACCTCAGGCAGTGCAGGTGGGTCGAGTACTTGAAGGACTACGACTTTACTCTTTCCTATCACCCGAGAAAAGCTAATGTCGTAGCGGACGCTTTGAGTAGGAGAGCGCACTTGAGTTCTTTGTTGGTTAGACACTGGAGGCTCTTGGAGGATGCCACTTGAGGGGTGTTTTCTCCGTCGTGACTCAGGGAGAGAGTAGTGTTGACCAGCATGACAGTTCATCCCGTGATATATCAGCAGGTGATAGAGGCGCAGAGTGCAGATGCAGATTTGGCAAACATGTTGCAGATGCCAGAGGTCGAGCTGGACGAGGACAGAGAGGTCAGGTTCAGAGGCAGACACTAAGTTCCAGCGGACGTTAGGTAGGAGTTGTTGGCTGAGGCACACAGATTGAGATACCTTGTAACGACTCGAGAACCTGACCCTCGGCCCATGCCGAGGACCCGATTTTCGCGATCTCCGCCCACGGATCTAGGGACCCGGAGCGGCTAAAAATATAAATCTAATAGGATATGTAACGGAAGTAAATGTCAACTGCTAAACTAGAAGTGTACAAGTGAAAACAGAAAAGACAGCGAGACCGCTGCGTACCTCTCAAAGTACAGTCCCAAGGCACGCACACTAGTACAAGGAAAAGCCAGGGAAGAACAAGTCCCTTAGAGGCATACCCCGAGGGTGACGTACACGGAGAGAAGGGGAACCACTGCTAGATACGGGGTCCTCGCCAACCGCCCCGTCTCCTCCGCCCGAGGCGCGCCCTGCCGCTGCTAAGAAGTCTCACCTGAGAGAAAGGAGGGATGAGCTTCACAACAGAAGCTCAGTAGGGACTACCAATATTCTACTGGCTCTAACAGGCAGAAGAAATATATAATAATTTAGATAACAGAAGTTTATATCTTCTACCTAAGAACGGAAGTGCGGAAGCGAAACTACAACTAGCGCAGTACACAAGTACATTCCGATCGGGAAAAACTTGGTGTGACCACCACACAGCTAGCTACACAGGCAGCGAGAAACTCCGCCTAGACAAAGAGCACTAGATACGGAAAGCACTACCACTAGTCAAAGGTCAGGTGTGCCCACCGACATCTTACCCTCGACCCAGGTCCTGACCCTCACCTCTCGTCAGAGCGAGGTAGGACACGAAGCACACAATAGTATCCGCCTTAGTCTGGCCGACTACGGCCCCACGCCTAGCCTCTCCAAGTGGTTCCGGAGCCACAAGGAGCGAGACAGTGAGAAAAGGACTAGCTGGACTGTGCCAGGAAGAACTCCCAAAACTGACCTCAGCGTCCCAGTCCAACCACGAGAGCTCTGCAAGCGACTCAACGCCACTGTCCTAACCACCGTTTTCCCCTCTGCTCTAGAGTCCGCCTGTTGGACTGCCAACTCGAGCACGCTCGTAGCCCGGAGTACTCCCTCAACAGGCTCCCAAGGATGGGGGTCCCAGGCAACGGTAACACCCTCTCACACGGACAAGCCCTCAAGTGCCGAGCACCGGGCGACGACTAGTGTAGGACCGTACTAGGAGACTAGCACAGGTGCCACGAGTACAATAAAAGAAGCGAAAACGGCGAAGACCAAAACCTGTCTCTCGGCTATAGTCGCGACGCATCGAGCCGTCGCGACCTTGTCGCGACGCCCTTCACTATCGCGACACTGTCACGGCGGCCCTAGCCGTCGAGACCATGTTGCGACACACAAGATCGCGACCTCTATAGTGGTTGCGTCTTCAGCGGAGAGGGGCTCCGGAATGCTCCTTCTAGAGACCGCCCCAAAAACACGAAACAAACATTCCACAGGGGGAGGGGAGCATGCTCAACATGTATGGAAAGTCATAAATCACGCAAACCACCCATAGAATCCCACAAACATGGATTTAACAAGAATCTATGCTCGAAGGGGAAAACTCACTCAGCCACGAGCATGGATCCTCACTCTCCCACAACCATAAACCACGAGGAACACCAACTCTAAGGGGAGGGGAGCATGCTTAGGGCTAGAGGATCAAGGGTCCCTACCTCCACGCGAAGAACAAACCTGTTGGGGCCTTCTCGTAGAATGGCCGCCTACTCCTCGCCCCAAACGACATGACCACGTCCCCTGCACGAACCGGACGACACCCTCCTTAGCACGAACACCTCGAGCTCGAAGAACACCAAGAAAATGCAAGGGGAGCTCGGAGGGAGAGAGAGGGGAGAAGAAGGAGAGGAAGGGGTGAGGGGGAGAATGGGGCACGACGTTCAGTTTTAAACCGACGGCCCCCAGAACGCGACCGGCCGACCCCGCACGACAACTAACAGGTCGCGACGCCTGTAGGCGGCGCGACCATGTCCCGAAGGCCACCCCGGGCGCGACATGGACGCAATGGCAAGGGACGCGGCGGCAACCCTGTCGCGAAGGCCACCCCGGGCGCCACCCCTGTAGTAAATGCGACGCCGTTAGACGCCGCGACAAGGACGCGACGGCAACCCTCGTCGCGATAAGAAGGCGGTGGCCAGGTGCGGTGCGAACCCAACCCTGTCACGGCAGGCCGCTTTGGCACGACCACGTCCGCGACCAGAGAGCCTGTCACGAGCCTGAGGACAGGCCCAAAGGCCCAAGGGGGCCGGGTCTTACATCCCTCCCACCTTAAGACATTCCGTCCTTGAAATAAAAATGACTCAAACAAATAGGGAAACTACTCAGCATCTCATCCTCGCGCTCCCAGGTGGCCTCACCACCCACGCGGTTCAGCCAAACACCCTTACCAGCGGAATCTGCTTCTGACGCAACTGCTGCCCTCTGCGGTCGACAACTCTGACCGGGTACTCTGGCACTCACAAGTCTGGCGCTACCTCAAGCTGTGAGTAGTCCACACGTTAAAGGATCTGTGACGTACCTCTTGAGCTGCGAGACATGGAAAACACTGTGCACACCTGCCAGCTCTGCCGAAAAACTCAACCTGTACGCCACCTCGCCGACCCTCTGTGAGACAGGGAAGGCCCATGTACCTGGAACTGAACTTTCTCTTCTTGCCAACCTCATAACCCCTTGGTCGGCGACACTCGCAAGAAAACCAGGTCACCAACGCTGAACTGTAACAGTCTCTTGCGGCTGTCTGCATAACTCTTCTACCGGCTCTGCCCGTCGTAGCCTCTCTCTGCTGATAAACCTGACTGTATCTGCACAATGCTGTACCAACTCTGGTCCCAAAAGCTACCTGTCTCCAACCTCGAACCAGTGAAGAGGTGTCCTGCACGGGCGACCATACAAAGCCTCGTATGGCGCCATTCCGATACTCGAGTGATAGTTGTTGTTGTAGGCGAACTCCACCTCAAAGTATGACTCCCCAGTGCCACTCAGTCCAAGCAGCACGCTCTCAGCATATCCTCCAAAGTCTGAATGGTCCTCTCTGACTGCAGATGATATTTGTGCTCAACCTCAACTTTGTGCCCAGTGCTCTCTGTAGACTGCGCCAAAACCCTGACGTAAACCTCGGATCTCTGTTGGAGACGATCGAAACTGGATGCCATGCAATGGGATAACTCTGTCCACATACAGCCTGGCTAACCTGTCCACTGACCAAGACATCCTGACTGGCAAAAAGTGCGCTGACTTGGTCAAACGATCCACGATCACCCAGATACCATCGTGCCTCTGCGGGGTGCGGGGCAACCCAACCACGAAGTCCATGTGATGTCGTCCCACTTCCACACGGGAATGGGCAACAACTGTAGCTCACCACCAGGACGCTGATGCTCGGGCTTCACCTGCTGACAGGTAAGTCACCAAGCGACAAACTCCACCACGCCCCTCTTCATCCCTGCCACCAGAAGAACCTCCTCAAGCAATGGTACATCTTGGTGGAGCCAGGATGAACAGCATATCTCGACCTGTGAGCCTCTGATAGTATGCCTGGTGCGCCTCTCGGGAACGTACAAGCAGCCTCTGAACCTGACCTCGCTGTCCTCATCAAACTCGACGTCTGGCATCTGCAAGATATCTTCCAACTCTGTATCTGACTACTGTGCCTGCAACACCTACTGTACTGACAGTCGAACTAACAAACTGGACGCTACAGCACGGTCTCTGCTCCTCGACGGAACGAACAACCCCTGGGACAGCTCCTTAAACACCTCCACTCTCTGACCATCAGTGAACTCAAGTGAGCGGGTGCCTGCTCAAAGCATCAGCTATGACTTAGCCCTCCCCGGGTGATAGGAGAGGTAAGGTCGTAGTCCTTCAAATACTCCATCCCCCTACGCTGCCTCAAGTTCAGATCTCTCTGGGGAAGATGTACTACAAGCTCTAATGGTCGGTGAAGATCTGAATGCTTCTCCATACAAATATTGCCACCCACGACTTGAGAGCAACACCACTACTGCTAACTCCAAGTCGTGGGTGGGGTAGTTCTCCTCATGCTTCTTGAGCTGCCGAGAAGCATAGGAAACGACCCCACCATGTTGCATCAGCACGCACCCAAACCAGATCTCGACGCGTCGGTATAGACCACGAAGCCTCCACTTCCCGACGGCAAGACCAACACTGGCGCTGAAGTCAACCTCGTCTTCAGCTCTTGGAAGCTCATCTCTCACAGTCCTCTGGTCAACACTTGGCAATCCTGGCAAAATCTTGAATGAATCTCCGGTAGTACCTACAAGACCCAGAAAACTGTGAACCTCTGACACTGACGTGGGCTGCCCCCACGACAACCACTACTGCCTCCACCTTGTAGGATCCACTGCCCACACCAGCACCCGAGATCACGTGCCCGAGGAAGTGCACCTCCCTCAGCCAAAATTTGCACTTTTCAAACTTGGCATAAAGGCGGTGACTCCGAAGGGTCTCCAGCACGATCCTCAGGTGCTCCTCATGCTCCTCCTCAGAAGCCGAGTAGACAAAGATATCATCAACAAAGACTACCACAAAACATCTAGGTACTCACTGAACACCCTATGCATCATATCATGAATGCTGCAGGTGCATTCGTCAGCCCAAACGGCATCACGACGAACTCAAAGTGACCGTACCTGGACCGGAAAGCTGTCAAATCAACATCTGACCCTCTGATCCGCATTTGATAGTAATCGGACCTCAAGTCGATCTTCGAGAAAACCCTAGCCAACTACAGCTGATCAAACAAATCATCGATCCTCGGCAGCGGTACTTGTTCTTCACAGTAACCTAGTTCAACTGCCGATAATCGAGGCACAAACGCAGACTACCATCCTTTTTCGCACGAACAAACAGCAATCAATAGTTCTGGATAGGGCCAGTCTGAGCACGCCACTGCACACAAAAATGGTATGAATTCTAAGGTACGGCGCCGGGGCAAACTGAAAACAAGTGTGGAGAACCCATCCCTAATAGTGGGCAGTCTTCTAAAGCAGATGCGTGCCCTCCCATTGATGGAAGGATGCTAATCCTCCTGGTGAACAATCAATCCTCCATCAAGTGCTACTACACTGAATTACTACTTCGTTCCACTCCTATCCAGCAATTTGCTAGCAGTTTGGTGGATGATCCCACTATGTGTCTAGGTGCCCAGAACGCCCAAGTGTCAACCAAGATAGTAGCACAATGTGATGGCCACTCAGTGTTCGA